>BJKM01000642.1:0-149637 GCA_015082035.1 Chaenogobius annularis
TGCAGCAGAGAAGCCCATCATGTGTTTTGGATTGTCCCTGTTTACATGTTTTGGACCGAATCAACAAAGCCTTACAGACAATTTATGACATCACCATCCCACTGGATTCTGCCATGACATAATTGGCAAAGTGGGACGTTTAAATGGGTTCTGTGTGCCACAATTCTTTTTTTTATTTTTTTAAATGGCGTTATTGAAGTCTGCTTGGTTTACGTCTCATCTCTGGTCGTGTTCCTTCTTGTGTCTTCTTTCTTAATCAATTGAAGAATAAAACCTTTCAATTAGATATTTTTAAAAGAAAGTGACAACTACAAAACCTACCAAGACATGGACCATCAAACAGGGATCTGTCCGAGGACCACTATAGACATGCATTCAAAATCTGGCCTTCATGGAAGAGTGACTAGAAGAAAACCAGTGTTGAAAAACAGCCTTAAGTCCTGTTTGTCAGGAGACATGGGAGGACACGCAATGACCCCGAACACGCCGCTGTCTCTGTCCCACATGACCCCGAACACGCCGCCTGTCCCACATACCCAAAACGCACGCCGCCTGTCCATATGACCCGAACACGCCCTGTCCCACATGACCCCGAACACGCCGCTGTCCCAGACCCGCGAACACGCCGCCGACCCCGAACACGCCCCTGTCCCACTGTCCCACATGGTGCTGTGGGCTGCTTTTCCTCAGCAGGACAGCGAAGTTGCTCAAGCTCATAGAAGATGGATGGAGCCAAATACAGGACCATCTTAGTCCTGCTTTACCTTCAGCCGGACAACGACCCAAAACAAAGCCAGAGCGACAACGGAATGGTTTCAAACAAAACATTCACGTTAGATTGGCCCAGATGAAAGTCAGAGGCTTAACGCAAACCGAAAATCTGTGAAGATCTCAAACTGCCACACTCATCCCCATTTCGCGCTCACCTGTCCTGACTATTGGAGCCTATGGGCCAAAACTCCTAAATAATCTGATTTGTCTGAAATACAAGGGTTATAGTCAAGATGCCATGAAAAACAGTTGGATTCATTATGATAGAATGCATTTTTCACTATTGGCAGCAAGGGGGGCAATGACTCCTCAAAAAACACATTCAAATTGATATTGCATGAACATGCTTTGTCCGATCAGTTGGAAATTTTAATTTGTACTTCTGCCTACCACTGATCACAATAGCGTGTCAACCACTACCATCAGTGCTATAGCGCCACCTATAGGAAGTGTCAGTCTCATAACATACGCTACATGCTGTTCACATATCGGCCTTCCTGGCTCCTCTTCACTGGGCCAACCAAGGCAGAACAACACAAGAGCAGACACTGTGAGCGGTCATTGTCTTTTAAGATGAACTTTTGCCCCAGTCTGAGGTCCAGAGCCTCTGGAGAATGTTTTCATCAAGGATGCCTCTAACTACTGCATTTGTCTTTCCGTTGGTCGTAGGGTTAGCCCCCCAAAAACATCCCACAGCATGATGGTGCCACCACCATGCGTCACTGTAGGGGTGGTCCTGACCCAATGATGAGCAGGGCCTGATTTCCTCCAGACATGCGCTTTCAATTCAAGCCAAAGAATTCAATCTTTGTTCATCAGACCTGAGATTTTAGAGGTGCCCGTCGGGTTCTTGGTCACCTCCCTGACTAAGGCCCTTCTCCCTGATTGCCCAGGTGGTTCCAAACATTCTCCATTTGCAGATGATTGAGGCCACTGTGTTCAGAGAACCTTCAATGCTGCAGAGATGTTTCAGTCCCTTCCCAGATCTGTACTCTGATACGATCCTGTCTTGGAGGTCTACAGACAGTTCCTTGGACTTCATGTCTTTGTGCTCTGACACTGTCAACTGTGGACCTTATATACAGGTGTGTGCTTTTCCAAATCATGTCCAATCAACTGAATTTACCACAGGTGGACTCCAAGTTGTAGAAGCATCTTAATTTGATCAGTGGAAAAACATGTACCAGAGCTCAATTTTGAGTATCATGGCAAATGCCATAGTACAAGGGCTTTTATTTTAATACATTTACAAATAAAACAAATAAACTTCTTTCACATATTATGGGGTATTGTTTGTTGACGTAAAATGTGGAAAAAGCTGTGCATACTTTCCGGATGCACCGTCTGTCTGGCACCCCTCCTCCCCCATCTCAAACTGTATTCATATATAGTTAAATGCTCACCTCTGCTGCTCCGACCACAGCCAGCTCCCTCAGGTACAGGTCCAGCACATGCAACTGCAGGCCTACAGGGGGCCTCCAGTCTGCAGCAACTCAGAGGACAACAGCTCCAGAAACAGGCCGATGCAACTGGACAAAAACATAGGCTATTCAGAGCAGTGTCTCTCCCCTGCACGAAAATCTACAAATCAAGTTAGAAATTGGGGGGAGGGGCGTATGATCACATTAGACCTGTGCAGGTCTCTGCACTGGCTCCCTGTGGCTCAGAGAATATACTTCAAAGCAGCTCTGCTTGTATACAAGTCTCTCCATGGCCTAGCACCAAAGTACATCTCTGACATGTTAGAGTCAGAGATGGTTCATAAGGCACTGAGGACCTCAGGACCGGCCTCATGCTGGTGCCGAGAGTTAGGACTAAACATGGGGAATCTGCTGTAGAAAAAGATTCAGTTGTAGTCATCTGGACTCTATTTTAGAAAAAAACTAAACGTTTCAAACTCTCATCCAAGAGTCATTCTCAATCAGTGAAACAAGTCTGAGAACTCCTGTTTTTATCCTACTCTGTGAGAGCCCTGCCCACAGGGGGGACCTTCTGCTAATGGCCCATTGAAACTTAACTGGGATGGGCCTATTGTTCTATTGTTCCCTGGCGTTTGGCTGCCTCACTTTGAGTGCCTGTTTAGCATCAGAATGCCTCGGGCGTGTCCAGGGTTTCAGCAGACCATTATAAACAACGGGAAGGTTGAATCTTAAACCTCCATTACGATTTAAGGAAGGATTCTCTTTTTTAACAAAGATGGCCTCCTTAACTCCTCTTTCAAACCATCTTTTCTCCTGCTCAGAATCTCCACCTCACTGTCTTCAATAGAGCGGTTTTGGCTTTGAGATGAAGATGCACAGCACTTTGAGGGCGCTCAGGAGTTCTCTGACTTGTTTCACTGATTGAGAATGACTCTTGGATGAGAGTCGAAACGTTTCGTTTTTTCTAAAACAGAGTCCAGATGACTACAACTGAATCTTTATCTACAATGGAACACTCCTGAACGAATGAGGGATTACACAGACATGGGAATCTGCGTTTCAGTTTATTGCAGCTAAAATCTGGAACAGTCTCCCTGAGGATGTGAGACAGGCCGCTACTCTGGCAATGTTCAAATCTAAAAACTTTTGTTTAGCTGTGCATATGACTGAAATAATTTAAATTACAGGCTTCTCTTTGATGCCTTAAACAGTAGTGATTTCTGTATTTGAATGCATTTTTGTGTCTGTGAACTGCCTTAGTGTATTTGCAAAGCACAATTTGTACACTAGATTGGCTGGATACACTTTATAAATATGGTAAAACATGTTTTTATAAAGTGGATTTGTTGTTTTCTCCCCTCCCACAAAGTGTCAATTGTAAAAGCATAATTTTTATTTGTCAACCCGGAAGTCATGCAAGAGTCGAAAGCAATGCTTTATTGGCTAAGCTTGGGTGGTCCACACCAGATCCACTTTGCCATCTATAAAGGCTTTTCTAAAGCCGAGCACACACTTCACAACTTTTAGGTATTCTCTGTCACTCTCGGTCACTACTAGTTGAAGTCAGTTGTGTGGACCACGGAAAGACTCGACTAGACTCCAGTTGCAGTCATTCAAACTTTTGGCCAGCAATCACATGATGCTGTTTAACCAATGAAAAGTCAGGAAACATGAGAGCCTAAATAAAGCATTCATATATTCCACTGAAATATAGATAGATGGGCTCATCCGACCCCTAATGCTTAGAAGCAGATACAAAATTAAGAACGACAAAGTTGTTTTTGTGGATTAGTGCTTTTATTTTGAAGGATTGTGAAGCCTCACAAACGCATGAATCTTTATAATAATGTAGTGTAACAGCAAGGCTTAATTTTCATTATAGTTTGTTGAAACATTAGCGCAAAGGCCCAGGTTTTTTACTTTTACTCTAGCTAATAGAGAATGCAGTGCATTGAGGCAAGTCTTGAAATACATCATGCAGTTGGGCCTGGGCAACAGTCAATGTCGCCCTGAGCGGTGAAACAGTGGTCACTATAGAGACAGTGGTCACTATAGAGACAGTGGTAGGGAAGTAGGAGCAGTGAGCTCATACTTGAAATGGTTAAGCAATACAACAGCGGCCCAAGAGTTAGTACCGAATATGCAAATGGAGTTTACTGAGAGAACAGAATTATGTCCAAAGTGACAGAGCATCATAGTTAATGTAAAATTGGGAAGGATTCATTGGAAGATAAAAAGCCAAAGGGGCTTTTAATAAGAGCTATAAGGTTTGGGTTTGTTATGCTGGTTGACTGGGGGGAAAAAAACTGAATATTTAGCTACATACACACTTGGTCCAGTCGTGTAGTGTGGGCCCTCAGACTCTATAATCACACCTCGGTCCAGTCGTGTTCCAGTGTGGCCCTCAGACTCTATAAATCACACTCGGTCCAGTCGTGTAGTGTGGGCCCTCAGACTCTATAATCACACTCGGTCCAGTCGTGTAGTGTGGGCCCTCAGACTCTGGATAACACACTCGGTCCACGTGTAGTGTGGCCGCTCGCTGATAATCACACTCGTCGGCAGTCGTGTGTGGCCCTCAGACTATAATCACACTCGGTCCAGTCGTGTAGTGTGGCCATCTTACCTGGGGTCCCACTGGCTCCTCTGCAGCAGTTCAAACATTTGTCTGAACATGAAGCGAACCAACTGCAGACACAAAAACAGACAAGATTCAAAAGATCATTACCAGAGACTGGGGTCTCTTTATTGAATTATCATGGAATCAAGATCAAGAATTGTTTCAAATATTATCTATAAGGTCAATACTCAAACCATCTTCATTAGTCTTTAAAGAGGGGATATTATGCTAAAATCAACTTTTTGGCGCTTTCCACCATATTTTACCATTTATTCCATTATCAAAAGCATCTCTAAAGAGGTTTTTTATGCATGGGTTCAATTATTACAGGCTCTTCATCTGTTTGTAGAGGTGCTATTTGCTGATCAATCTGACCACTATAGCGATACCATGATCAGGGCGATCATGGCAAAAATCACATGATCGGGCCCTGATCCTCCAAATGGGCCGATCAGACGAACGGATTTATAAACCTTTACACTTTACATGTTTAAATTAAAAAGTCATCACATTTGCTGCTTGAGGTAGATGATCTGTAAGTTATTGCAGTAGTGGCGTTTCAGCTCCTTATGAAACCCTCTTGGTTAAAAAACCGCTCGGATGTCTCCACCGTCTGCTCCCGCTCACACCTCGCCTGCTCCCGGAGCAGGCACATGTTTCTCTAAACACTCACGGAACTATGAGCTCTCCCACTGGTCTTTCAGATAAAAACACAATAGAGGTTCAGTGCCAAATGTGGTCGTCTGTCAGCCGTACGAAGTGATGCACTCAGAGCCAAATGGTTTTTTCCACTGCATCCACAGAACGCACAGACTTCACTCATTTACGCGTACGCACACGCTGGGCAATTACTCAACAAAAGTGATCACTTCATGCGTGCCTTTTATTGGCCTGTGAAAGTTGTCGTGTCTTATTTAGCTGAAGATGTGCTTTTTGAAGCTGCGTATGGAAGTAGAAAGTGCAAAACACGCATACACGCGCGTGTGTATATACGTGCGCGTGTATATGTATATATACGTGCGCGCGTGTATATATGTATGCGCATATATAAATATCTGTGTATATATGTGTGTATATATACACGTGTGTGTGTATGTATGTGTACATATACACACACACGCGCGCACGTATATATACACACACACACGCGCGCACACGTATATACACACACACCCGCCGGTATATATACACGCACGTATATATACACACAACGCGCGCATATATATCATACACACTCCGCAATAGATACACACACACGCGCGCACATATATCGGCCATATACACACACACGCGCGCACATATATATACACACGCGCACGTATATATACATACCGTATTTTGCGGACTATTAGCCGCTACTTTTGTCAGATGTTTTGAGCCATGCGGCTTATTTAGAGGCTGCGGCTTTTCTGTGGTTTTTTTCTTTCACCGCTAGGGGCGAACTAACCGGAATTAGAATCAAAACTACAGAAAGTTAAGCAAAGAAGCAGATGTTGCTTTTTTATTCAGCTAGCAAATAGAACACGGACGACAAATTACCAACTATAAATTATTTTGCAAATTCTTGCCCCATCATTATGGAACCCAAACGAAGAAGTTCGTATGAAGCAAGTTTTAAGCTTAAGCCATCGATCTTGCTAGGAAAACCTCCGCGCGGCTGCACGCAAGCTTAACATCAATGAATGTACGGTGAGACGCTGGAGGGGACAGCGGGAAGAGCTCATGCGATGCCAAAAGTCAAGGAAAGAGTTCTGCGGCCTATACAAAAGGTGCGGCCTATGTATTGTTTTATTTTCGTTTTTTTAAAAATAGAGCAAATGCGGCTTATATAGGGGAGCGGCTAAAAGTCCGGAAAATACGGTACACGCGCGCGCACATATACACACACACACGTATATATATAACACACACACACCACACACGTATATATACCACACACACACACACACGTATACACACACACACACGCGCACGTATATACAACGCGCACGTATATATACACACACGCGACACTTAACAAGCACTATATATACACACACGCGCACGTATATATACATACACACACGCACGTATATATACACACACGCGCACGTTACATACACACAGCGCACACGTATATATAATACACACACCGCACGTATATATACATACACACACCGCGCACGTATATATACATACACACACGCGCACGTATATATACACGTACACACACGCGCACACACCACACGCGAAATAGTATATACGCTTTACACGCACCCACAACGCGCGGCACGCGGGGCATATATACATATATACAACACACATATATACACACAAAATATACAAACATATACACACACCACACACACACACACACACACCACACTCTGGGTCCATGGCAGGAATCCAGTGGGATGGTGTCATAAATTGTAAGGCTTTGTTGATCTCCCGTCCAAAACATGTAAACAGGACAATCCCAACACAGACGCGCACGCACACACGTACGAAAAAACAGGACTTTTATAGATTTTAGAAAGATTTATAACCAAGAAATTAAACTAACCCTAGGATTGAATTATTTGTTAATTATAAATCAGAGCTTTCAAGGGGAATAATATCAAAATTATATAAATATATTGATGATTCAAGCAGCCACTCTAATATAAACGGGAAGGAGAGACTCATTTTAATTTGACTGATGAATGGGAAGAGGTATGTGCTTCTCAGAGGAAAAAACAAATCACATGTTTGGAAGGAATTCTGTTGGAAAAAATGTCAAGTTTTTTCATACCACCATGTTCAAAGTGCCCATTATTTCACAAGGAAATGCAGATTGTTGGAGAAACTGTGGCACTTCAATCTTTGTTTCATCAGACCTGAGATTTTAGAGGTGCCCGTCGGGTTCTTGGTCACCTCCCTGACTAAGGCCCTTCTCCCATGATTGCCCAGCTCTAGAAGAGTCTAGGTGGTTCCAAACATTCTCCATTTGCAGATGGAGGCCACTGTGTTCAGAGGAACCTTCAATGCTGCAGAGATGTTTCAGTCCCTTCCCCAGATCTGTACTCTGATACGATCCTGTCTTGGAGGTCTACAGACAGTTCCTTGGACTTCATGTCTTTGTGCTCTGACACTGTCAACTGTGGGACCTTATATACAGGTGTGTGCTTTTCCAAATCATGTCCAATCAACTGAATTTACCACAGGTGGACTCCAAGTTGTAGAAGCATCTTTAATTTTGATCAGTGGAAAAACCATGTACCAGAGCTCAATTTTGAGTATCATGGCAAACACTTAATACATGTGCTTTTTTTTTTCCCCCTCTGTAAGAATTCTAACTAACATAACGGATTTATTCCATTTTGGAATGAGGCTGTAACATAAAAATGTGGAGAAAGTGAAGATCTGTAAATACATTCCGAATGCTCTGCAAGAATAAACATAATTGGGTCATTTTGACCGTGGCCGGCTTGTTACCTGAAAGTACTTGTCCATGCGAAGGCGGTCGATGCCGGTCCACTCCCTCTTCACTGTTGTGAGGAAGGTCCGGAGGAACAGCAGCTCTGAACACAAACACATATCACACACCAACAGTGAGGAAAGTATGTGCGGAGGGCTCTCAAATCTTCATCATAGGTGTATTTCCACTGCGCGGGACAGAATTAGGGCTGCAACAATTAATTGAGTAAATCTATAAATTGGATTATAAAAAAGCTTTAATTATTATTTTATTGCCTCAATGATTCATTTAATTGACATTTAATTAAAAAGACGTGAATCTGTGGCGTGCCCGGAACGACTTGTGGCTCTTTTGTTTCACACACAGTGTGACTGGGAAGAGTTTGGTTGTGTGAAAGAGCTGTAGCTCTAACTACTGTAACTAGCTCAATGTGCCATGCTCTTTAGCCTCCGTGTCTTCGCCCCGTTTCATACTCTCACGTCCTCTGAGCTCTTTCACCAACAAAACTGCTTCCCAGTCGCACTAGGGGGTTTAAATCACGCCGCTCTCTCCTCTGTTGTGCTTGGAAACGGCCAATACCTCCATGGAAACAGCTCAGAGGACCGCGAGAAAGAAACAAAGTCCCCGATGACGGGACGAAGACACAGAGGTCAAAGTGAACGGCACGCGGAGCTAATGCCGCCACACGACTGCAGAGTTCCAGCTCCAAACACCAGCATCACTGGCCTCACAAATGAAGTTTTACAAACAAGTTTCATATTTTATGTGACATAAACCCAAATTCATAGATATTGTAACAGTCTGGTGACAAGTTAATTAGTCCTTTATATACAAACAGAACAGTCTGGACTGAAGTGAAATGTTGCCGTTTTGGGGACATACTCGTGTGAAATTAAGAATAAATGTGTTATTTTAAGCAGAAACTCCTTATTTGTTTATTACCAGGGTGCAGTAGAGTAAGACGCTCCTCTGTCGCTGAGCTCTCGCCCGCTCTGTCACAAATTAAGTGCTCAGACTCAAGGCAGATAGAGACTGTGTGTCCCTCGTGCAAATAATGCCAAAAAGTCAAACCTCAGAAAAGCTAGTTCAGGCGTCAGACCAAAGAACTTCATAAAAATAACACCCACAAAACATGATACAAATAAATAAGTTTGTCAAATGTGGACGGCTAAACATTGGGTCAATTTCCTTTAAATCGCTTTTAGTTAATGATTGTAACATAGATCTTCTAGCTCTAACTGAAACTGGGCTTCAACAAGATGATTATGTCAGACTGAGTCCAGCCCACCTACTCATGTTAACTTTCAGACCCCAGGAGCACAGGCCGAGGTGGTGGTTGTGGCAGTGATCTCACACTCAAGCCTACTCTTCAGTCCTAAAATTAACAATGCATTTCGCTCATTTGAAAGCCTCATGTGATCACTCACATGTCCAAATTGGAAAAACCAAAAAAAGGAGTCCTGTTCGTGGTTCTCTACCGACCTCCTGGTCCCTATTCAGAGTTTTTAACAGTTCTCAGAGACTTTATATCAAACCTTGGTTTAGACTGGGATAAAGTAGTGATAGCTGGAGGTATCAATATCCATGTGAACGTGAACGATAACTCTCTCAGTAATTCTTTCAACGCCCTGTTAGAGAGCATTGGTTTTGCTCAAAATGTAAATAAACCAACTCAGTCACAAGCACCACTCTAGATCTTGTTCTAACATATATGGAATAGAGATTAGTGACCTCATCGTCTTCCCTCAAAACCCTATACTGTCAGATCATTTCCTAATTACCTTTCAGTTTGTTCTTAAAGATTATCCAGCCCCACAGAATAAAGTCATAATGAAAAGGACAATATCGGAAAAATCTATCTCAAAGTTCAAAGAAATAATAGAGCCAATATTCAGCGACATGTCATGTGATCATGTCATGTGATCCTGCTGAGAACGGCCTTAGTCCCAGTGTAAGTGATCAATTTGTCGACTAGATCATGAATTCTCTGAAGTCCGCTCTTGATGTGCAGCTCCGCTGTCTGAGGGCCCACACTACACGACTGGACCGAGTGTGATTATAGAGTCTGAGGGCCCACACTACACGACTGGACCGAGTGTGATTATAGAGTCTGAGGGCCCACACTACACGACTGGACCAAGTGTGTATGTAGCTAAATATTCAGTTTTTTCCCCCCAGTCAACCAGCATAACAAACCCAAACCTTATAGCTCTTATTAAAAGCCCCTTTGGCTTTTATCTTCCAATGAATCCTTCCCAATTTTACATTAACTATGATGCTCTGTCACTTTGGACCATAATTCTGTTCTCTCAGTAAACTCCATTTGCATATTCGGTACTAACTCTTGGGCCGCTGTTGTATTGCTTAACCATTTCAAGTATGAGCTCACTGCTCCTACTTCCCTACCACTGTCTCTATAGTGACCACTGTCTCTATAGTGACCACTGTTTCACCGCTCAGGGCGACATTGACTGTTGCCCAGGCCCAACTGCATGATGTATTTCAAGACTTGCCTCAATGCACTGCATTCTCTATTAGCTAGAGTAAAAGTAAAAAACCTGGGCCTTTGCGCTAATGTTTCAACAAACTATAATGAAAATTAAGCCTTGCTGTTACACTACATTATTATAAAGATTCATGCGTTTGTGAGGCTTCACCAATCCTTCAAAATAAAAGCACTAATCCACAAAAACAACTTTGTCGTTCTTAATTTTGTATCTGCTTCTAAGCATTAGGGGTCGGATGAGCCCATCTATCTATATTCAGTGGAATATATGAATGCTTTATTTAGGCTCTCATGTTTCCTGACTTTTCATTGGTTAAACAGCATCATGTGATTGCTGGCCAAAAGTTTGAATGACTGCAACTGGAGTCTAGTCGAGTCTTTCCGTGGTCCACACAACTGACTTCAACTAGTAGTGACCGAGAGTGACAGAGAATACCTAAAAGTTGTGAAGTGTGTGCTCGGCTTTAGAAAAGCCTTTATAGATGGCAAAGTGGATCTGGTGTGGACCACCCAAGCTTAGCCAATAAAGCATTGCTTTCGACTCTTGCATGACTTCCGGGTTGACAAATAAAAATTATGCTTTTACAATTGACACTTTGTGGGAGGGGAGAAAACAACAAATCCACTTATAAAAACATGTTTTACCATATTTATAAAGTGTATCCAGCCAATCTAGTGTACAAATTGTGCTTTGCAAATACACTAAGGCAGTTCACACAAAAATGCATTCAAATACAGAAATCACTACTGTTTAAGGCATCAAAGAGAAGCCTGTAATTTAAATTATTTCAGTCATATGCACAGCTAAACAAAAGTTTTTAGATTTGAACATTGCCAGAGTAGCGGCCTGTCTCACATCCTCAGGGAGACTGTTCCAGATTTTAGCTGCATAAAACTGAAACGCAGATTCCCCATGTCTGTGTAATCCCTCATTCGTTCAGGAGTGTTCCATTGTAGATAAAGATTCAGTTGTAGTCATCTGGACTCTGTTTTAGAAAAAACGAAACGTTTCGACTCTCATCCAAGAGTCATTCTCAATCAGTGAAACAAGTCAGAGAACTCCTGAGCGCCCTCAAAGTGCTGTGCATCTTCATCTCAAAGCCACAAACCGCTCTATTGAAGACAGTGAGGTGGAGATTCTGAGCAGGAGAAAAGATGGTTTGAAAGAGGAGTTAAGGAGGCCATCTTTGTTAAAAAAGAAATCCCTCCGAAATCGTAATGGAGGTTTAAGATTCAACCTTCCCGTTGTGTTATAATGGTCTGCTGAAACCTGGACACGCCCGAGGCATTCTGATGCTAAACAGGCACTCAAGTGAGGCAGCCAAACGCAGGGAACAATAGAACAAATAGGCCCATCCCCAGTTAAGTTTCAATGGGCCATTAGCGAAGGTCCGCCCTGTGGGCAGGGCTCTCACAGAGTAGGATAAACAGGAGTTCTCAGACTTGTTTCACTGATTGAGAATGACTTCTGAGAGTTGAAACGTTTAGTTTTTTCTAAAATAGAGTCCAGATGATACAACTGAATCTTTTTCTACAGCAGATTCCCCATGTTTAGTCTAACTCTCGGCACCAGCATGAGGCCGGTCCTGAGGTCCTCAGTGCTCTATGAACATCTCTGACTCTAACATGTCAGAGATGTACTTTGGTGCTAGGCCATGGAGAGACTTGTATACAAGCAGAGCTGCTTTGAAAGTATTTCTCTGAGCCACAGGGAGCCAGTGCAGGACCTGAACACACGTCTAATGTGATCATACGCCCCTCCCCCAATTTCTAACTTGATTGTAGATTTTTGTGCAGGGAGAGACACTGCTCTGAATAGCCTATGTTTCTTGTCCAGTTGCATCGGCCTGTTTCTGGAGCTGTTGTCCTCTGAGTTGCTGCAGACTGAAGGCCCCTGTAGGCCTGCAGTTGCATGTGCTGGACCTGTACCTGAGGGAGCTGGCTGTGGTCGGCAGAGCAGATGAGCATTTAACTTATGAATACAGTTGAGATGGGGAGAGGGTGCCAGACAGACGGTGCATCCGGAAAGTATGCACACTTTTTCCACATTTTACGTCAACAAACAATACCCCAATAATGTGAAAGAAGTTTATTGTTATTATTTGTAAATGTATTAAAAAAAAAGCCCTTTACTATGCATTTGCCATGATACTCAAAATTGAGCTCTGGTACATGGTTTTTCCACTGATCAAAATTAAGATGCTGTCTACAATTGGTAGTCCACCTGTGGTAAATTCAGTTGATTGGACATGATTTGGAAAAGCACACACCTGTATATAAGGTCCCACAGTGACAGTGTCAGAGCACAAAGACATGAAGTCCAGGAACTGTCTGTAGACCTCCAAGACAGGATCGTATCAGAGTACAGATCTGGGGAAGGGACTGAAACATCTCTGCAGCATTGAAGGTTCCTCTGAACACAGTGGCCTCAATCATCTGCAAATGGAGAATGTTTGGAACCACCTGGGCAATCAGGGGAGAAGGGCCTTAGTCAGGGAGGTGACCAAGAACCCGACGGGCACCTCTAAAATCTCAGGTCTGATGAAACAAAGATTGAATTCTTTGGCTTGAATTGAAAGCGCCATGTCTTGGAGGAAATCAGGCCCTGCTCATCATTGGGTCAGGACCACCCCTACAGTGACGCATGGTGGTGGCACCATCATGCTGTGGGGATGTTTTTTGGGGGGCTAACCCTACGACCAACGGAAAGACAAATGCAGTAGTTAGAGGCATCCTTGATGAAAACATTCTCCAGAGGCTCTGGACCTCAGACTGGGGCCAAAGTTCATCTTAAAAGACAATGACCCTCAACAGTGTCTGCTCTTGTGTCTGTTCTGCCTTGGGTTGGCCCAGTGAAGAGGAGCCAGGACAGGGCCGATATGTGAACAGCATGTAGCGTATGTTATGAGACTGACACTTCCTATAGGTGGCGCTATAGCACTGATGGTAGTGGTTGACACGCTATTGTGATCAGTGGTAGGCAGAGTAACAAATTAAAATTTCCAACTGATCGGACAAAGCATGTTCATGCAATATCAATTTGAATGTGTTTTTGAGGAGTCATTGCCCCCCCTGCTGCCAAATAGTGAAAAATGCATTCTATCATAATGAATCACAACTGTTTTTCATGGCATCTTGAGACTATAACCCTTGTATTTCAGACAAATCAGATTATTTAGGAGTTTTGGCCCATAGGCTCCAATAGTCAGGACAGGTGAGCGCGAAATGGGGATGAGAGTGTGGCAGTTTGAAGATCTTCCACAGATTTTCGGTTTGCGTTAAGCCCTCGACTTTCACTGGGCCAATCTAACGTGAATGTTTTGTTTGAAACCATTCCGTTGTCGCTCTGGCTTTGTTTTGGGTCGTTGTCCGGCTGAAGGTAAAGCAGGACTAAGATGGTCCTGTATTTGGCTCCATCCATCTTCTATGAGCTCTGAGCAACTTCGCTGTCCCTGCTGAGGAAAAGCAGCCCACAGCACCATGTGGTGACAGTGGGACAGGCGGCGTGTTCGGGGGTCATGTGGGACAGGCGGCGTGTTCGGGGTCATGTGGACGCGGCATGTGTTCGGGTCATATGACAGGCGGCGTGTCGGGGTCATCGTGGGAAGGCGGCGTGTTCGGGGTCATGTGGGACAGGCGGCGTGTTCGGGGTCATGTGGGACAGGCGGCGTGTTCGGGGTCATGTGGGACAGGCGGCGTGTTCGGGGTCATTGCCGTGTCCTCCACATGTCTCCTGACAAACAGGACTTAAGGCTGTTTTTCAACACTGGTTTTCTTCTAGTCACTCTTCCATGAAGGCCAGATTTTGAAATGCATGTCTAATAGTGGTCCTCGGGACAGATTCCCTGTTTGATGGTCATGTCTTGGTAGGTTTGTAGTTGTCACTTTCTTTTAAAAATATCTATATTGAAAGGTTTTTATTCTTCAAATTGATTAAGAAAGAAGACACACAAGAAGGGAACACGACCAGAAAGATGAGACGTAAACCAAGCAGACTTCCAATAACCGCCATTTATAAAAAATAAAAAAAAGAATTGTGGCACACAGAACCCAATTTAAACGTCCCACTTTGCCAATTATGTCCATGGCAGGAATCCAGTGGGATGGTGATGTCATAAATTGTCTGTAAGGCTTTGTTGATCTCGGTCCAAAACATGTAAACAGGACAATCCCAAAACACATGATAGTGGCTTGCCTCCTGCTGCCACATCCTCTCCAACAGTCTGCATTTCTCTGTGAGTAATGGTCACTTTAACATGGGGTTATAAAGAAGCGAGACACACTTTTCCAACAGAATTCCCTCCAAACATGTGATTTTGTGGTTTTCCAATGAGATGTACATATACTTTCCCACTCTTCATCCTCCAGAACAAAGTGACCCTCTCTTTCCCATTTACCCTAAATGTACCAGGACTGTTATTACATTTATATAGTTTATTAATCCCCTTGAAAGTTCAGCTTTATATGCTTTAATAAATGTTTGTTAGGGTTAGGGTTAGGGCTCTGATGGTCATCATTCTTTTTGGTTTCTTGGTTATAATAACTCCTTATTTGTAAAAACCTATAAAAGTCCTGTTTCTCTAAGCCAAAGGATTCTTTCAACTCATCAAAGCTCTTCAGATGATTCTCCTTTACAATCTGGTAAAAGACCTTTAGACCTTTTGTTGTCCACACTTTAAATCTCGAGTCTGTTCTGTTAGTTGTGACATTTTGATCATAAGCCAACCAATTTAAAATTTTAACCTTTGTTTAGTTTGTATGTTTTGATCAGCTCCTTCCATGTTGTAAGAACAGACTTCATCCAAGGGTGCTCCACCTCCCCCAAATTACTCAACCGTCTGTCATCTGCCAGTAAGGCCTGTACAGGAACCCCCGGCACAACATTAATCTCAATATTCTTCCATTGAGCTTCATATTCTGGGTCACACCAGCAAGGCTCTGATCTGAGAAATGAAGTCATTTTTCAAGGCAAACCCCAGCCTCTTTTTTCTTTTAATAACTGTAAAATTTTGAATCGGACAAAGGGTTTTTTTCCTTGTCATATGAATCTTGAGATTGCTTTATTCCACTCATCAAACTGCCATTTAGGGATGGAAACTGCTAGAGTCTGGAACAGGTAGAGAAATCTGGGCAAAACATTATTTTTTATAGTTTCAATCCTTTGACTTAGACCAGGGGTGGGCAGTTATTTTTCCTTCCAGGGCCATATTGTAATCCAGGCGAGCGATCATTGGTGTAAAAAATTCTCATTATAAGCACTTTTCTGTAAAATACTGGCTTCTATTATTCAGTCATGTCACCTTTAATAAGGACACAAGTGCAGAAACATGTTGCAGCGCCAAGACAGTTAAAAATAAAAGAAACTAAAAGTAAAACGCGTATGATCCCTGGGGGGAGGAGGGCCGGATTAAAACAGGCCGAGGGCCTGATCCGGCCCCTGCGGCCGTAAATGCCCGGGTGTGACTTGGACTTAAGAAGGATAAGGTTCCATTTTTCAAGGTCTTTTTTAATAGTAGTAAAAAGTCTCTATGGAGGACCACACCTAAATATCTAAGAGATTCCGTTTGCCATTTAAATGGGTAAGTCTTTCTAAAGGTCAGAGGGGGATGCCAGTAAGAGAATTTCAGTCTTTTGTACATTTATTTTGTATCCAGACATTGGACCAACTTCTTAAAGAAAATGCATCACATTGGGTATGGAAATGTCTGGTTTGGTCAAATACAATAGAACATCATCTGCAGCAGGCGATTTTATGTTCCGTCCCATCAATTGTAACACCATGAATTGTTTTTGATTGTCTTTGGAACCATTGGCCCAATTTATTACACAAAGTAAAAAAGAGGGGAGACCAGGCACAGCTGTCTCACCCCTCTTTCCAGAGTCAATGGACCTGTCAGATGACCTTGATTTTAATTCTTGATGTTGGACCATCGTAAAGAGCCCCAATATTTTTTATAATTGTCAATTTGGAATTTGTTTAGTATTTTGAATAAATATGACCAATGAACAGAATAAAGATTTCTCAGTGTCCAAACTAATTATTACGGCTTTATTTTGTTTCTGTATACGATCCATTATGTGTAAAGATAGTCTTATGTTGTCTTGTGTTTGTCGTTTGGTAATAAATCCTGTCTGATCATTGTGGATTAAGTTTGGGAGTATTTTATGCATTCTTTTGGACATAATTGAGGCGTAGATACGATAGCCCCACACTGAGAATAGAGAAGTCTATATGAGGCACAGTCCAATCAATCCTTCCTTTTTGGTATCAGGGATATGATGGCCTTTTTCCAACTCTGAAGAGTCTGAGTTTTCTTAAGTGCCCAGTTAAAAGTTTCCAAAAGGAAAGGAGTAAGTGTGTCTTTTAAAGCTTTATACCACTCTGAGGTGAACCCATCGATCCCCAGAGATTTATTGTTCTTTAATCTTTTAATTGCGCTTTTTATTTCCAAAAATGTCATTTCAGCGCCTGATTTTATTTTTTTCCTTTTCTCTCTTCTGTGATAAAAGGCAAATTGAGGGTGTCCAGAAAGGAATTTATATCTTGTCTGGATTTTTTTAAGGGAATTTTATAGGATTCAAATGCTGATTGAATTTGGTCTTGTTTAGTTAAAATTACATAATTTGAAAGTCTTTTTTTTTTTTGTTCTTTCAGCTTGTTGTTTTTTAAGTTTCCAAGATAGTAATTTCGAAAACTTAAATCCACTCTCATATCTTTGTTTGGTGCAAAGAGCATTTTCTTAACTATTTCCTGTGGGGTCATATCATTAATTTCTCATCTTTTTAATTTCTTGTAGCATTTTAGGACACCCCTTTTTGGCATGGTTTTCTTCGCAACAATTTTAATTTTCCTTGCATTTCATTTAGCTTTTTTCTCCCTTTGTTTTTTTCTGAGGCTATAACTATAATTTGTCCTCTCAAAACTGCTTTGGAAGCATCCCAGAGTATGGGCGGGAAAATTTCCCCAGTATCATTTTCTTTCAGAAAGTCTTAATGTTGTTGGACATTTTTTCCTTCAACAAAGGGTCTTAAGCAGGCTGGCACAGAACCTCCGAAGTGTGTTTTTGTCTTTCATCCAAATCCACAGAGATGTAGATAGGAGCATGATCACTTTGGTAAGGGGTGTCAAACTCATTTTGGGCCAGGGGCCGCTTTTCGACGCTCAGGCTGGGTCGCGGGCCGAACATAATGTAAAAAATAAAACAATAAAAAATATAACAAATGTTATATAGCGCCTAGGTAATACTTCTATGTGGACACTGTTGCACAAATCTGCAGCAGGTGAAAGTCCATATTCATGCAGCAGGAGGAAGAGGAACATGGACTTGTGATATGATTCTGATATTAAATGTTTTGTATCACAGACATGTTAATATTGCTGCACAAACTCAATATGAAGCTCACAATTTTTGCAGCTTCACTCTGTCATGTTCAGACTTTACTACACTCTGACCTGTGTTTCTACTGTGGCTCATGATCTGTCCAGGTTTTGGCACTGGTTTGGATGTTTTCCTCAGAGTTGTCAGCAAAGTTTGTTTTCTTGTTGTTAGCTTCACATTAGCGCCGCTTTTAGCACAGCTCTAACGTTCCACACAAACCGCCTCTTTTCTTTATTCCTGTGGTTTCCCACGATCTGCCCTGGGGCAGAGCGCCACGTGTGAAGCTGTCGCTGGGCGCTACAGGTCATCGCTGCCGGTGGTGTTCCATTTTTAAACCTGCTGCGATGAGGGTCGCTGTCCCTCGCACTTGAGCTGGCAGCACACAGCACGGGGGAGCGGCAGCGGGGGAGGAGCAGCGGGGGAGGGCAGCGGGGAGCAGCGCGGGGGAGGTGCCGCGGCTGCAAAGGATTGTGGGAATTGTAGTTCTAGCGATAAAAACGCGATATTACTATTGGAAATGAATACCGTATTTTCCGGACCTTTAGCCGCTCCCCTATATAAGCCGCATTTGCTCTATTTTTAAAAAAACGATAATAAAAACAATACATAGGCCGCACCTTTTGTATAGGCCGCAGAACTCTTTCCTTGACTTTTGGCATCGCATGAGCTCGTCCCGCTGTCCCCCCTCCCAGCGTGCTCTCCCTCCAGCGTCTCACCGTACATTCATTGATGTTAAGCTTGCGTGCCAGCCGCGCGGTTTCCTGGCAGATCGATGGCCTTCAGCTTAAAAAACTTGCTTCGTACGAACTTCTTCGTTTGGGTTCCATAATGATGCGGCAAGAATTTGAAAATAATTATAGTTGGTAATTTGTCGTCCGTGTTCTATTTGCTAGCTGAATAAAAAAGCAACATCTGCTTCTTTGCTTAACTTTTCTGTAGTTTTGATTCCAATTCCGGTTAGTTCGCCCTAGCGGTGAAAGAAAAAAACCACAGAAAAGCCGCAGCCTCTAAATAAGCCGCATGGCTCAAAACATCTGACAAAAGTAGCGGCTTATAGCCGCAAAATACGGTAATTATAAACTAGAAATGTTCGGCGGGCCAGATGAAAACATCTGGCGGGCCACATCTTGGCCGCGGGCCACGCGTTTGACACATGTACTAGGTCTATTGTCCTATATCTGCTTCAGTGATTTTTAGATCTGTCTTTATTGAGAACGTTTTGAAAAATGGGTATACTGGCGTGCCCTAGGGTTCATTTCCCTCCATATGTCAACAATCCTATTGTCTTCAATAAGAGACAAAACTTCTTGTTAATTGTTTCCTCCAGTGCCTCTTGAGTTGACACGTCTAATATAGGCTGAATGCGAAGATTCCAATCGCCTCCAAAATTAGAGGTTCCTCAGAGTGGTTCACAATCAGGTCCATGACATCAGTGGTAGAAAGTGATATCGCCCCCTGGTGGAGCATACACATTTAAAGAAGTGAAAACCTTTCCATTAATATTCACTTTAACCAGTACATATCTGCCTTCTTTATCCTTACAATTCAAAACTCTGTTCAAAAACTATTCGGTTTGCGATCAGTATTGCTCCTCCCTTCTATTGTTTGCCTCTGTTTGATGAATAATAGGATTTTTTTATAACAGAAATAGTGTCTTTTATGTTCAGTGTCATTCAAGTGTGTTCAGATCTAAAATGTCTATTCTTTCTCTCTTGTCAATTTTTGTTCGTTTTATTGGGCTCAGTATGCCATTCACATTGAAGGATGCTACTTGTAACACTTCTGATGCCATTGGGTTGATTGTATAGATCCCACAGTTGACAACTTTCGAAAATGTTTAATCTCCTGGTCGAAAACAACAAACACACACAAGAACCATAAGGAAACAGAACATCTGAAAAGGTAAAAAAAGAAAACAAGGGTTCATGCTAGAAACGGGCAATGAACCCAAAACCCGATCAAAAAAAAAAATTGCTAAAGGGAGGAAGTCCTGTCCTAATGACAATTTGTTTGTAAAACTGTTTGGTGGGACCAGTGGTCCTGGTGTTTGGAGCTCTGCATTTCGCATTATGTTTTGAGTGTTGGCTTCATGTGCCGTTCACTTTGGCCTCAGTGTCGTCGTCGTGTACTTTGTTTCAACAACAGATTATGACCGCGCTCCTCCTTGCTGTTTCCATGTGTATCGGCGTTTAAAAGTACGAGTGTGACTGGGAGGCAGAGTTGTTGTGTGGGGAGCGCGGGGGTCCGCTGGGGCGCGCGGAGGTAGATGCGGTCTCTAAACATCACATCTAGCTCCGCGTGCCGTGCTCTTTCACTCATCAATGGTCATTGGGTCGCACTCATGGCTGTATTAGATTATCGGTCGCATTCGTGAGTTTGGAACGACACCGGCTCTCCACTGTTGCTCTTTCGTCTGACCGGAACAAGCTCCGCGTGAAACAAAAGCGCGTTCCATGCGCTCCGTGCGCCAGCTGATTCACGTGTTTTTAATTAAATATGTAAATTAAACGAATCATCGAGGCAATTAAAATAATAATCAAAGCTTTTTTGTTATCGAATTATTCGATTTACTCGTAATAGTTGCAGCCCTACTGCTTATACTTTAAAATTTCCCACAAATCCAATCTCCCACATTTGACACATCGAGTGAGTAGATGTTTAGTCACAGAGTTTATGTACAAAAGCAGACTGACAACATGGAGCACAAAGTCTGTCAAAAACACAGTCATCAGTCTCCTTAAATTACCAGAAATGTATCACCATGTGACCCACAACCTGAACTCACATGCCCCACGCTGGTGGCTCCATCCTCTGTACTTTCTGTTCTGTTTTTTGCATCTTCCTTAAGAGCACCTCTGCTTCTCCTGATGATCTGAGCACGTGTGTTTTACCTTCAAAAAGTCACCAGAAGAGTCGTGGGGAAAGAGAATCCATGTCTCAGTTTTCTCTTCCTGAGCTCCTCACAGATGTGGTGGAACTTTTGCCGTTGTTGGCGAACCTCGTATGGAATATCTGGAGCAAAGAAGACATTCTTGCCTTTGTACTGGAGGTCTCCTTTAACCCTTTCAGCCTTCAGGACATGTTCCTTCACACGGTCGTTGAGAAACCTCATAATTAGGCCTTGTGGTTTATCGGCTGCTGTTCTTGGTTTGCCCAGGTGATGTGCTCCTTCGATTGTGATGGGAGGGACTTCAACTCCTGAGTTAAGAAGGAGCTCTGGTATGATCTTCTCCAGGAAGCCTTCAGTGTCCTTTCCCTCTTCTCTCTCCTCAATGCCCAGAAGCCTCAAGTTAGGACGACGGATCTGAACTCCAAATCCAATCCTTATTTTTCATGTTATTCTCAAACTCCTGCGTTGTCACCCTTGACCTCTCGGTCCTGACTGTCTGCAGATCGTCCGTATTGTCTGATACACTAACCCTAACCCAGTGTAGATTGGAATGTGTAAATTCCAATCGCCGCCGCAAATTAGGGTTCCCTCAGAGTGGTTTACTATCAGGTCCATAATATCTTTACAGAAGGTGATAGCCATCCCTGGTAGAGCATACACATTCAGAGTTCTGAATGTAATCTGTTTGAAATCAATATTGCAATTCCCCTCTTATGTTTGCCTCTGTGGGATGGATATTTTAAAAAAAAATTTACAAACAAAATTTGGTGTTTTTGATGATCAATATTCAAATGTGTCTGGTTACATTTGATCGTTTGATTGGGTTCAGTATGTCGTTAATGTTAAAGGATGCTACGGGTAAAAAATCTGCTATTGGATTGATAGTATTGATTCTGAATGCTTTTTGACTCTCTGGTCCAACGCAACAAAAAACAGAAGAACCACAGGAATCAGATAAAAAGATAACATGGAAAACAAAAAAGGTTTCATCCTGGAAAACGTGCACCAAACCTGATCATACAGATGATCAAAAAGTGGGGGGGGAGTCCATTCCCAATGAAGGGCCCCCGGCCGCTCTTCTCCAATCCTCACAAAGGACCTTCCCAGTCCACTATGCCCCCCTCTCATTTTCCCACAAGTCCAATCTTCCATGTTTGGCACTCCGAGTGGATGCAACTGGGCACAGTGTGTGAGTTTACTAAAGCAGACAGCCAACATGGAGCATAAAGTCTGTCCCAAACAAATAAATCGCATTTCTCATCAGTCTCTTCAAATCAATTGTAATATATCACCATGTGTTCTCCTGGTGTTCTGAGCAAGTACATTTTACCTTCGTATCTTACCAGAAATGAGAAACTATGTCAGTTTTCTCCTCCCTAGCTCTTCAGATGTGGCGGAACTATCCTCGCTGTTGGCAAACCCCATATGGGATATCTGGGGCAAAGACATGGTCTTGGTTTGCCCAGGCGATGTGCTCTTTCGATTGTGATGGGAGGGACTTCAACTCCTTCAAGGAGCTCAGGGAATATCTTCTGCAAAAAGCTTTTCCCCTCTTTCCTCCACCCTCACCCAGGGGCCTTCCCAGCCATCTTGAATATCTGATCAAATCAGGCATTAAGATGGCTCCACTCACGCCTAATATAGCAAGATCAAGAGTTCTGATATCAACGATGATGAACTCTCCCTGACTGTTGCTACATGGACAAAAATCACCCCACCTAACCCCCCGCCTTTCACCTGGTACATCCCATAGCTAGGATGCACTGGGTCTCAGCGTTGCCGGAACTTATAGTCATATTAAAATCAAACCAACCCGGGGCCCTGTGTAAAAACAGCCTCCCCTAGCGCTATTTCTGTAGTAACATCACACAGATGGGAAAACAAAATGCGAGTCAGACTGCCCAATCTGAGAAATTTGATTCATATTCCCTGTAAAAAGATAACGCCCAGTCTCACTGAAACTAGTCTGAAACTTGCTGTGCTAAATGTCAGATCCTTATGTAACAAATCATTCTTAATTAATAATTTATTTCTTCTTATAATCTTGATTTTATGTTTTTAACTGAAACATGGCTTGACAAAAACACAGGAAATTTAGTTCTAATAGAATCTGCTCCACCCAACTTTATGTTTGAATCTGAAACACGAGAAAACAAAAAGGGAGGAGGTGTGTGTGCTTTTGTTAGAGATGAAATAGTTACCCACAGGTTGTCCTTTGGGGTGTTTTCAACATTTGAGTACGTAGCCTTTAAAATTGAGCTAAAACAGTCTCCATCCATTCTCTTCATTGTTTTATACAAGCCTCTCAGCACTGCAAAAGTTTTATTGATGATTTTACTGAGATGCTTTCAGTCGTATGCACAGACTTTGATGGTTTGGTCATAACAGGTGATTTCAATGTTCATGTTGATAATATCTGTGACAGAAACGCTAAAGAGCTTCATGCTGTCCTTGAAACTTTCGGTCTTACTCAGCACGTGAGTGGCCCCACCCACAGCAGAGGGCACACTCTAGATCTTCTAATTACAAAAGGGGTTAATATTTCAAACGTCAATGTGGTCGATGTTGCTCTGTCTGATCATTTCTGTGTCTTCTTTGACCTGTCTGTTTTTTCCCAAACCACCAGCTGGTCCTGCAGTTGTTCTGAGGAGACACATAAATGACAGCACGGGAAAACTGTTTATGGAAATGATTAAACTTTGAAAATGTTCTGTGTACATCTATTGTTTTGAATGTTCTCGACACCATTGCCCCTATGAAGGCTAAAATTGTTAAAAATAAGCAGAAGGCGCCATGGAGAAATGATGATTCGGTCAGGGCACAGAAAAGGGAGTGCCGCCGGGCCGAACGAAAATGGCGCAAGTCGAAGCTCCAGGTTCAGAAAGAGATTTACAGAGAGAAGTTGTACATGTACAACCTCATTTTATGTAGAACTAGGGAAGGATATTTTTCTGAAATAATTGGAAGCTGCAACTCGCGTGTCCTGTTTTGCCACAGTAAACAGATTAACAAACCCTCCATCTCAGCTGCCGTTAGAACTCATTTCCACATCCAAGTGTAATGAGTTTGCATTATTCTTTAATGACAAAGTTCAGGGCATTAAAAATGCTATAAATTCTACAATGCAAAAAATAACCCTCAAACCACCTACACACACTTAGAGCTGACTCACTTTGCACCTGTAACTGACAAAACTGTCCAGGAGATCATCACCAGTCTGAGTTCATCTACATGCTGCCTCCATGTGTGACCTCCAGATTTCTAAAGTCTGTGCTGAACAGTTTGTTAGCACCACTCACTCACATAGTTAACATGTCGCTTCAATCTGGAACATTCCCAATGTCTTTGAAAACTGCGGTCATAAAGCCTCTCCTAAAGAAGAGCAGTCTTGATGCCGCAGAGTCATTACCGGCCCATCTCTAATCTGCCATTTTGGGGCAAAGTCCTTGAAAAGGTTGTTTACCAACAGCTCACTGATTTCCTCTTAATAAACAACTCATTTGATGTTTTCAGGTTTTAGACCTCATCACAGCACTGAGACTGCTCTTGTCAAGGTGACAAATGACATCCACCTGAACACTGACGCGGGCAAAGCCTCAGTCTTAATTCTGTTAGATCTGAGTGCTGCTTTTGACACTGTCGATCATGGGACCCTCTTACAGAGACTAGAGGACTGGGTGGGCATCACTGGCACTGCCCTAAACTGGTTAAAGTCCTACCTGGAAAACAGAAGTACTTTGTTGAAATTGATAACTCTAGCTGTGTCTGAATTCCAGGTCTGCATGCCCGAAGGACCCAGCTGACGCAGGCTGGTCTTCGGAGTATCCTCCGTGGCCGCAAAGGCCGTGCCGAAATGGGACAGGCCTAGCCCAGGGACTCGCTCTTCACCTACCAACCATGACTCGCCTCTTAGGCTAACGCCATACGAAATTCCATCACTATGACATATTAAAAGGGACGAGCACAAGGATATTCTGACTTTGACCCAAGAGATTAGTTTATTTCACCCAATTTTTTTGTCTAAAAAACAATATTATTTTCAGCTCTTGTAAAATATATGATATTTACCAATGTTTCTGTCTCTCAAAATGATTCTCGAAGTAAATGTAATGTGCCTTGTTTCATTTCAGAATGGGATTTTATAATGACAAGAGAATACATTAAAGGTAATATGTGCATTTAAGCACTTTATAAAGAGAGAGATCTGTGTTTCTAGAGAAAATGTATTTGATCAGAGCTTGTTTATCATGTTCACAACGTCTCACTTATGGCAGTCAACAGAAACTATAAGACAAACGTTTTTACCTTGCGATTCATTGTTTAAGTGGGTCTCTTTATATGAATGTGTTACAGAAAACACACGCTGTAATTTACAGTTAAAACAAACTTCTTTTACAGTTTTAGGGGCGTTATGCCTTAAGCCAGCAGAGGCGCTGTATCGCTCAGCCCGTTTAAAAACATCTGACTAATGCCGCGCAGTCATTGTGGGATATATAAGGCCGTGAAGTGTTCATTTCACGGCCTTCGTTCACGGCAATCGTCCAATGGATACGCAGGCCACATCTGTCGGCCGCGTTAGTGGGCTGCATGAAATGGGACAGCCTTGTCGCGCAGGAAGTGATGCAACCGGGCCTTGAATGTGCCCTTCGGAGCATGCATACGCGGAATTCAGACACAGCCTGAGGTCTCAGACCAGATGCCCCTGACCTGTGGGGTGCCCAAGGGTCAATCCTGGGACCCTTCTTTCAACCTCTACATGCTTCTCGTTGAGGTCAGTTGATACGCAGCGAGAATGTGTCCTATCACAATTACGCAGACGACACCCAGATCTATGTTTCACTGACGGCAGGTGAATATGGACGCAGTGGATTCACTCTGTCACTGCATCCAACAGATCAGTGTGTGGATGCAAAGCAACTTTCTCCAGCTGAACTCAGACAAGACTGAAATCATCGTCTTTGGCCACAGAAAACAAAGAGAAATTGTTAACAGTCACCTGCAGAGTCTCGCTCTAAAACCTACACATCAAGTTAGAAATCTGGGGGTAATAATGGACTCAGATTTGAATTTTAACAGCCACGTCAAATCAATAACATCAGCAGCTTTTTCCGTCTAAAAAATGTTGCCAAAATCAAAAGTATAGTGTCTAAAACCAGACTGGAGAGACTTATCCATGCGTTTGTCTCTAGTAGATTAGACTACTGTAACGGCCTGCTCACTGGCCTCTCCAAACGAGCTGTAAAACAGCTGCAGTACATCCAGAACGCTGCTGCTCGGGTCCTGACTAGAACCAGGAAGTACGATCACATTAGTCCTGTGCTCAGGTCTCTGCACTGGCTCCCTGTGGCTCAGAGAATAGACTTCAAAGCAGCTCTGCTTGTATACAAGTCTCTCCATGGCCTAGCACCAAAGTACATCTCGGACATGTTAGTGCCATATGAACCATCTCGGACTCTGTGGACCTCAGGGACCGGCCCCTCCTGCTGGTGCCCAGAGTCAGGACTAAAACATGTAACAGTAGTATGTGGTGTATAAATGAGAGTGAATGTTTTACAGCTTGTATCATGAAAGTTTATTGACATGACTGTCCTGTTCACAAATAAACAAATAAACTGTTATGTAAACAGTTGTCATTCATTGAATATGGTTTTTGTTGAGTGTCATCATTTAATGTTTAAAATATATGATTCTAATTACATGAAAAATATTTCATAAGCAACAATGTTCAAATGCTGCAATACCCACATGTAACCATTGTGGGACCTGATGATACACTCTACCGGAACACGGTGCTTATTGAGGACTGCAGTACCTCACTCTGTCCAGAGGTTCGCAAGTGCACTCACACTAATCTTGGTCACTAAGTCTGGTTAGGGGCCTTAAGAGGACTTTTGAGGAAAAGGTGATGTGACCATCTTTGGGCTGTTTCATTCATTTAAAGGCATTGTGCCTGAGGTCCCCACAAGGTTTTGAGTCCCCCCACACACACATATATGCACACGCTCTAGTATAAGTATTAGTTAGATTAGTGAGATTTGTTGTACATTAGTACACACTAACACTGGTTGGTGTGAATGGTCACATTTGAACTCCTGATGTGTTTTCTCTTGCAGCTCACTGCTGAGCAGAACCTAATCTTCATCGAACCATTCATGAAAACGGCTGCAAAAACCAAAGAGTACGTTGGTGTGCATTAGACCTTTTGAAACCCGTTGGGTTCTTTCCATCTTGGGGTTAAGGGGATTTTTCCTGATGCTTTGGGTGTGACATTCTCTCTCCTCCCTCTGCCTTTGCAGCCGTGCCCTGTTTAGGGCCATCTGCAGCAACATCTTCAGCACCATCATTGACCAGGCGCCTTTCGCCATCCAGGAGCTGCTGGAAGAGCTGGAGCAGGACTCAGAGGACCAGGAGGAACCCGAGGTGGAGTTGAAGATCAGAGCAGAAGCAAAGAAGGCTAAAGCACAGATGAACGGTCAGAACCACCACCATACTTAACACCTTACTTAAGCCTTTCCACTGGTCTTTATCAAATGTTTCACTCTCCCAAACACACAGCATTACGCAGCCAGTTTTTTAGACTGGTCTAAATTAGATCTGGTCACTCATAAACAATGAGGGTTACAGTTAGTTTTTATCAGACACTTTTACTGCCCCCCAGGGTTGTCTTGTAGACCTGTCAACAAGTCGTCTCATTCCTTTTGGACCAGTAATTCTCGTGTACATCGTCAGGCCTATCTTTTATTTAATTTTATACTGTAGTCATTTTAAATTGTTTCTTAATGCATGCCCTTTGGATTTCATATATATTTTATTATTGCTCAGTGTTTTATGGTGCACCTTTTAAGGCCGAGACAAGTTCCTATGTTTGTGAATTTTTTTCATCAACAATGGTAATAAACCTTTTCTGATTCTGAAACTGCAGACAAGCCCATGTTTTTCATTGTTTTGATCTGCTACCATAAAATGAAAGTAAAAACTACTGGAGCTTCAATGTGGATAAAAAATACGTATTTCACTTCCTCACTTCTGAAACTCAAATGATCAACATACCGGTACATTTTTTGTAGAAGTGTAGGCATCTGGACACTGTTTTGAAATTCAAGAAGTTTGGAGACTCATCTGAAAGTCATTGTCACTTTGTGGACCTGGTCTGAGAACTCACATATTTATCTAATTTATTCTACTCTGATCTCTGGGAAAAGTTACCTTGTTTATCTATTTGTTTACACTAAATTTCACCTGAAACAAATCTTTGTTCCCCTAACAGCTCTGCACTGGGCCATAGAAATCCTGTTGTTAGCTGCTGCAGCTCCCTCATAAGTACCTGATGAACATATGACTGGCCTGTACAGTTGGCTGACATCACGTATATTCACCTTTTTAAACTTGAGAGTTTTTAAAAAATAAAGTGTTGACACTGTGTGTCTCACAGTTGGATTATAAAGAGGCTCACGATGTGTGTGCGATGCACTGATGCAGCTTCACATTTTACCATTGTCTTAGAAAATGTATAAAACTACATGGTAGAGTTCTGATCACATTGTTTTTCTTTTATTTATACATACATATATACATTCTCCACAACATGGAAGCTCATGTCAGGCATAGTGGCTTCAAGTCGTCCATCATCGTCCCTGTCCCCATGAAGCCCTGGATCACTGGACTTAATGACTACAGGCCTGTGGCGCTGACGTCTGTAGTCATGAAGTCATTTGAGGGCCTGGTCTTGCCCCACCTCAAGTCCTTCACCTCCTCCCTGCTGGACCCCCTGCAGTTCACCTACAGAGCCAACAGGACTGTATCTGGACAGACTCCCCAGGAACCTACGCCAGGATCCTGTTTGTGGACTTCAGCTCTGCGTTCAACACCATCCTCCCTGCTCTGCTCCAGGACAAGCTCTCCCAGCTCAACGTGCCTGACTCCGCCTGCAGGGGGAGCACTGACATGCCTGAACGGATCGGAGGCAGTGCGTGCGGCTGGGAGAAGATGTCTCAGACACTCGGACTATCAGCACAGGATCTCCACAGGGCTGTGTACTTTCCCTCTGCTTCTCCCTGTACAAAAACTGCTGCACCTCCAGCCACAACTCCGTAAAACTGATCAAGTTTGCGGACGACACCACTCTAATCGGGCTCATCTCGGACGGGGATGAGTCTGTCTACAGGAGGGAGGTGGACGGGCTGGTGTCCTGGTGGCAGCGGCAACAACCTGGAGTTCAACGGCCCAGAAGACAGTGGAGATGATCGTGGGACTTCAGGAATGTCACAGCCCCCCAACCCCCTCGTCATGACAGACTCCCCCATCAACCACGTGGACTCCTTCCGCTTTCTCTGCACCACCATCACCCAGGACCTCAAGTGGGAGCAGATGATGGTGCAGTTCTACACGGCCATCATTGAGTCCATCCTCACACGCTCCATCACCGTGTGGTACGCTGGAGCCACAGCCAGGGACAAACAGACTACAGCGCCCTCTGCGGGAGACACAGCCAGGGACAGACTACAGTGCCTCTGCTGGAGACACAGCCAGGGACAAACAGAGGACTACAGCGCTCTGCTGGAGCCACAGCCAGGGACAAACAGAGACTACAGCGCATTGTGCATTCTTCTGAGAAGGTGATCGCTGCAGACTTTCCATCTCTGCAGGACTGTACGTCTCCAGGGCTCTGGGACGAGCAGGTCGGATCACAGCGGACGTCCTTCTCACGCTGGACATGGTCTATTTGAACCACTCCCCTCAGGCAGGAGGCTACGGTCCATCCGGACCAGAACCTCCCGCCACAAGAATAGTTTCTTTCCCTCTGCCGTTGGACTCATGAACACTTCTTAAAGTCTTCCCACTTTAACTGCAACTATTCACTGCTCACTGCTCACTGCTCTCACTGCTCGTCACTTTCTGCATTACAATTGTAAATCTAACTCTAAATTTTTTTGTACATAGTGAGTCTGTTTCTATCTTATAGTAAATTTTGATTGTTTCTTAATGCATGTCCTTTGTATTTCATGTATGTTTTTATTATTCAGTGTTTTATGTTAAACTTTGTAACGCCAAAACAAGTTCCTATCTTTGTGATTTCTGTTCATTGACAATGGCAATAAACCTTTTCTGATTCGGAATATGCTCGCGAGTCTATTGACGATCTTGTCTGTTGCCAACTATGTTGACGTTAGCTGTGGATTGTTTTTGTATTAGTTGGTGAAGGCAGCGTACGTGCACTCTTCCACAATCTCATTGTGTTTACTTTGATGCAGCTGTGTTATTGCTAACGGTGTTAGCCATTGTTTTTGTGTTTTTCATGGTTGGTTTAGCCAGCGTTCGCGCACCCTCTTGCTTCATTTCAGGAACGTTAAGTCCACTTTGACATGCTGTACTATTGGCATTTTTAGATTTGTGTTTTCTCGTTTGCGCACACTCTTCCGTATGTTTGGTTTGTCTTTCAGCACGTTTGTGGTTGCAACCTGCCATTTCGGTGTGTTTTGATCGCCCTAATTGGTGACAACAGCGTTGTCCCCACTCCCAGTTCTGGCTTCATTAACCGGTGTGGTCATTGTTGTCATTGGTGAACGCCGCGTGTGCACAGCCTCTCGCATAAGTTTGGTTATTACTGTGTTAGCCCTAGGCAGGGCTAGACAACGACATGACAGAAATCACAAAATGGTTTAAGACATAAGAGAAGAGTGCAAAGAAAAGCATTTCAGTCAAATGCACAGCCAAACAAAACAGTTTTTAGCTTAGATTTGAACATTGCCAGAGTAGAACCTGTCTCACATCTTCAGGAAATGTTTAGTCCTGACTCTGGGCACTAGCAGGAGGCCGGTCAATGTTTAGTCCTGACTGGCACCAGCAGGAGGTCCCTGAGGTCCTCAGAGTCCGAGATGGTTCATATGGCACTAACATGTCCGAGATGTACTTTGGTGCTAGGCCATGGAGAGACTTGTATACAATCAAGAGCTTCTTTGAAGTCTATTCCTCTGAGCCACAGGGACCAGTGCAGAGACCTGAGCACAGGACTAATGTGATCGTACTTCCTGGTTCTAGTCAGGACCCGAGCAGCAGTGTTCTGGATGTACTGCAGCTGTTTTACAGCTCGTTTGGAGAGGCCAGTGAGCAGGCCGGTACAGTAGTCTAATCTACTAGAGACAAACACATGGATAAGTCTCTCCAGGTCTGGTTTAGACACTAGACTTTTGATTTTGGCAGAATTTTTTAGACGGAAAAAAGCTGCTGATGTTATTGATTTGACGAGGCTGTTAAAATTCATGTCTGAGTCCATTATTACCCCCAGATTTCTAACTTGATCACAAACGTGAACAAAGTAAATGCTCAGATAAATTATGGTACATCCCCACAGCATGAGGTCACACCACTGGGATCAAACTACACATTTCCCATTAACGCACATGGGATAAGGAAGCAATGCACAAGCATCAGTTATATAGGCCCCGCGGGCATGCGGGGCCGTGCCCGCACAGGCGCTGCTCCAGTCGCCTCCAGATGCTTCTGACATCTCATAATTGCGTTTTGTAATGTTATGTAATCGCAAATGCAATTCATCGTTCAGCTCCACCAGGCCCCGAACACACTCGCTCACACTCGCACCTAATCAGTGGCTCCTGCTCTGCTACTCTGTAGGCACAAAGGCCCACTCTGAGGAGCAGGAAGAGGAGGAAGTTGAAGATGATGTGGAGGATGATGATGGGCTGTCAGACACGGACCGGCCCATTGATGAAGACATGGGGCCCGTTTTACAGGTGAGGGTTATATAATGGCAGGCCTTCTTAGTATTGGGTCTCCAATAGTTGTATACATTGTTACTACACTGCTCAGGGGGTCTCGGGGCCCGCTCAGAGGGCCTCGGCCCCCCTGTGTCTGTGGGAAACTAGATGTTTTCTGCACTGACTATACAAACCCTTACTGTTGGTGTGTTGTCAGTTTGACTATGGAGCAGTGGCAGATAAACTCCTGGAGCTGTCCAGTCGAGGGAACACGCCCAGCCGCAACCGACAGAGGCTCTACAAAATGGTCCGAGTGTGAGTGTTTTCTCATCTTCTCATGTTCTCCTCCAGTTCGACTCCTGTACTCCTGGAGCACTTTGTTCATTCACACCCTGACATGCGTGTCCCTCTCTCCACAGACTACGGGACCTCAGCCAGGGTAAGTGATCCACAGGGGGCAGTTATGGGGGGCCAGGTATGGGGGAGTTTGAGGGAAGCGTGCCCTGAACCTTACCCTGACTCGTGCCCACTCTGGTCTCACAGGGAGTTTCCCTCAGGACGAGTACCCAGAGGAGGTGTCCACAGATGAGGATGATGATGACTTTGGCAGCAGGAAGAGGATGAAGAGGAAGCACATGGAGCAGGAGCCAGAGGAGGAGCCAGAGGAGGAGCCAGAGGAGGAGCCAGAGGAGAAGACCAGAGGTGTGTGTAGGATTGTTGTGCATGTTTCAGAAAAAGTGGAAACATAATTAGGGCTGGGCAGTGAGAAGGGCCAGTAAACATTCAGGCTTTTTATTTGACCTTTTAGGCCTTTGTTGTAGAAAACCAAATTATTTAAAAATGTCTAAAGTCCAAATATATTTTGCCAATGTTTCTAATCAAATGAGATACTTTTAGGATTAGAATGTTTAAGCTTTGATTCAAAACTCCTAATCCCGTGGCTGCCCTGTATCTGCTGCTCCAATCAAGACTGGTTTAGTCCTGGTTTATATTTGGTTTAGTCCTGATTTAGACCTGGGTACAGACTCTGTACTCGTGGTACTCTGGGTACAGACTCTGTACTTACTCATTCAAAATATTGCACCGTTGTGAAGATAATACTAAAAATCCTCCATCAGTCCTCTTCATAATACTTCTTGAACGTTTATTCTTGATATTGTCCAAATAACTTAAATATGCAGCGGGGCAAAAAAGTATTTAGTCAGCCACAACTTGTGCAAGTCCCGTAAAAAGATGAGAGAGGCCTGTCATTTTTATTATAGCTCCATCTCGGTATATTATTATATACATAGTATTTGGTCACCTATAAACAAGATGTCTGGCTCTCACAGACCAGTAACTTCTTCTTTAGGCTCCTCTGGCCTCCACACGCCAGTACATGTCCAGGCCCGTCTGAAGTTTGCTAGAGAGTGTGTGTGTCCAGATGAAACCAATAGAACTTTTTTTTGTCTCGTCGTGTTTGGAGGAGAGAGAATGCCGAGGTGCTTCCTGAGTTGGACTCTCGTGCGTCTTGGTAAACGCATGCGCCTTTACCTGGGATCCAGCGTTCTCTCACTCACAGCATGACGGATCAGCTGGCACTGCTGATGAGACAAAACAGACTTTTCTTCATCTCCTGTTTTCTGAGCCACATCTCTTCGAGTCTGTCCCAAGATGCACCGTACAGCTGGAGGGCTTCCACCGCAGGGACAGACAAAGAGATCTCCTCGGTTGGCTGAGGCGTTTGTTCTTTCATCAACAACGCCTCCGCCCGGTGTTTTACATGCGGCTCAGAAAACAGGAGATAACTGCAGGGTGTAAGATGCTGGCAGGAAAAGCATACATGGAGCGTCATAACCAAGTGGCTGGCATAGTGTACAGGAACATCTGTGCAGAGTATGGACTGGAGACCCCAAGGCCAAAGGTGGTAGAGAATGACCCAGCCAAGATCCTGAGGGACTTCCAGATACAGACTGACAGAATGGTGATGGCAAACCAACCACACATTGTGGTGGTGGATAAACAGCAGAGGAAAGCCACTGTGGTTGACGTGGCAACACCAAGTGATGGTAACATCAGGAAAAAGGAACAAGAGAAACTGGAGGAATACTAAGGGCTCAAAAGAGCTGGAGAAGGCCTGGAAGGTGAAGGCCAAAGTGGTGACCGTGGTCATCGGAGCACTCGGGGCAGTGACCCCTAAACTGGAGGAGGGGCTACAACACTGGAGGAGGGGCTATAGCAGATCCCTGGAAAAAAAATCTGTGTCCAGAAAAGTGCAGTGCAAGAACAGCAAAGATACTGCAAAGATAAACCCTCAAGCTCCCAGGCCTCTGGACCCGAGCTTAGAATATGGGATGAGACCACCCGCGGAGGGTGAAAAGGGAATGTTTTTATATATATACACACACACACAGCCGTTGAAAAGTTTGAGGTCACTTAGAAATGTCCTTATTATGAAAGAAAAACACTTTTTGTTTTCAATGAAGATAACTTTAAACTAATCCGAAATACACTTTACATTGTTAATGTGGTAAATGACTATTCTAGCTGCAAATGTCTGGTCTTTGGTGCAACATCTCCACAGAGGCTCATTTCAACTATCACTCCAGGGTTCTGATGGGACAATGTTTGCTGGTTGCGTCCGAAGGCTAATTGATGATCAGTAAACCCTTGTGCAGTCATGTTAGCACAGCTGAGAAGTTTAGCTGGCGAGAGAAGCTATAAAACTGACCTTCCTTTAAGCAGGTTTAGTGTCTGGAGCATCACAGGTCGATTAAACGCTCAAAATGACCAGAACAAGAGCACTTTCATGTGAAACTTGACCATCTATTCTTGTTCTTTGAAATGAAGGCTATTCCATGCGAGATAAGATTTCCTACAACGGTGTGTACGACTCCCTTCAGAGAACAACACAAATGGGCTCGAACCAGAGTAGAAGTGGGAGGCCCCCTTGCCCACCTGAGTAAGAAGATAAGTACATTAGAGTTTCTAGATTGAGAAATGGACATCTCACAGGTCCTCAACTGGCAGTGTCATTAAATAGTACCTGCAAAACCCCAGTGTCAACATTTTGAGTGAGATCCGGGATGCTGGCCTTCAGGGCGGGGTGGCAATGCAAAAGCCATACAGTATTGGACCATTTAAAAATTTGCAAGTTCACCATTTAAAAAGATGAGAGGTTTGTAATGTTCATCATAGCTACACATCAAGCGTGAGAGACAGAATGAAAAAAAAATCCAGGAAATCACATTGCATGATTTTTAAACTATTTATTTGTGAAAATGGGTGGCCAATACGTATTGGGCAGCCAGCAAAAGTCACTTTTAATACTTTGTAAAGTAGCCTTGGTTGGCAATGACAGAGGTTCTGGACCAGGTCTACACACACTTTAGTTGGTATTTTGGCCCACTCCTCTGCACAGATCTTCTCTAGAGCTGTGATGTTTGAGGCCTGTCGCTTGGCAACACGGAGTTTCAACTCCCTCCTCAGGTTTTCGATTGGGTTGAGGTCTGGAGACTGGCTAAGCCACTCCAGAACCTTGATATGCTTTTTACGGAGCCTCTCCTTGGTTTTCCTGGCTGTGTGCTTGGATCGTTATCATGCTGGAAGACCCAGCCACGTTTCATCCTCAATTCTCTGACCGAGGGAAGGAGGTTTTTACCAAGAATGTCACAATACATGGCCCCATTCATCTTGCCATTGATATGGACCAGTCTTCCTGTCCCTTTTGCAGAAAAATGATGGATGGATGGGGGTGGAAACATGATGTTTCCACCCCCAAAGCATGATGTTTCCACCCCCAAAGCATGATGTTTCCACCCCCAAAGCATGATGTTTCCACCCCCATGCTTCACAGAAGGTCTGGTGTTCTTGGGATGCAACTTCAGCATTCTTCTTCCTCCAAACACGGCGAGTGTTTTAAACCAAACCGTTTCCATTTTGGTCTCATCTGACCACGTCACATTCTCCCAATCCTCCTCTGGATCGTCCAGAGGGTCTTTAGCACATTTCAGACGGGCCTTTACATGATTTTTGGTGTAGTAGGGGGAACCTTTGGGGCGTTGCAGGATTTCACCTCATGACGACGTAGTGTGTTACTTATTGTCATCTTTGTGACGGTGGTCCCAGGGTGGTCCGCAGCTGTTTCAAATCATTGAACCAGGTCCATCGTGTAGTTCTGTGCTTGATTCCTGACTGTTCTCAGGATCATTTGAACACAAGGTGAGATTTTGGAGTCCCACTCCGAGGGAGATTGTCAGTGATGTCATACTTCTTCCATTTTCTAATAATGGTCCAACTGATGATCTTTTCTCACAAAGTTGTGCTTTGTGCATTTGTACAGTTTTCTCTCTGGTGTCTTTGGGAAGCTCTCTGGTCTTGGTCATGGTGAAGACTGGAGTCTGACAGTTTTGAAGGTGTGTGCGAGGGTCTCTTATGCATCTAATCAGTTCAAACGAGTCCATTCATACTGTTACCGAGTGGAGGCCGGAATCACTTCTTAAAGAGCAAGTGACTGGTCTGTGAGGGACACAAGAGTTTGTTTTCTGGCTGCCACAATACTTATTGGCCCCATTGTGTCTGAGACTGGCCAATAAAAGAAAAAGATGAATATGGGCAAAATAACACAGACATTGGACAGAGGAAGACTAGAAAAAAGTGTTATGGATGGATGATTCAAAGTTTGAGGTGTTTGAATCACACAGAAGAACATTTGTGAGACGCAGAACAACTTGAAAAGATAATGGGGGAGTGCCTGAGGCCATCTGTCAAGCAAGGCGGGGGTAACGTGATGGTCTGGGGTGGCTTTGGTGCTGGAAGGTGGAGATTTGTTCGAGGTAAAAGGGGATTTTGACTAAGGAAGGCTATAACTCCATTTTGCAACGCCATGCCATACCCTGTGGTCAGCTATTGGAGCCAATTTCATCCTCCAACAGGACAGTGACCCAAAGCCACACCTCCAAACTGTGCAGGAACTATTAAGAGAAGAAGCAGGCGGCTGGTGTTCTATCTGTAATGGAGTGGCCAGCGCAGTGACCAACATCTCAACCCCATAGAGTTGTGAAATGCAGAAATCAGAAAGAGTTTATTGCCATTGTCAATGAACAAAACATAGGAACTTGTCTCGGCCTTAAGGTGCAACATAAAACACTGAGCAATAATAAAAACAACATATATTCAATCAAAAAGGTCATGTATTAAGAAACTATTTAAATTACTTGTACAATAAAATAAAAATAGGCACTTTCTATGTACGCAAGAGTTAGTTAGATTTACAGTTTGAGTGCAGAAAGTGACAGTGCAGTGAGTGAAGAGTTGCAGTTTAAGTGACAGGTGTTTTGAAGTGTTCTGAGTCCAACGGCAGAGGGAAAGAACTATTCTTGTGGCGGGAGGTTCTGGTCCGGATGGACCACAGCACTCCTGCCTAGGGGAGTGGCCTCCTGCCTGAGGGGAGTGGTTCAAATAGACCATTCCAGGGTGAGAAGGGTCAGCTGTGATCCAACCTGCTCGTCCCAGAGCCCTGGAGACGTACAGGTCTCTGCAGAGATGGAAGTCTGCAGCCGATCACCTCTCAGCAGAAGCGTACAATGCGCTGTAGTGTTTTGTTGTCCTGGCTGTGGTCCAGCAGAGGGCGCTGTAGTCTCTGTTGTCCTGGTGTGGCTCCACAGAGGGCGCTGTAGCAGAGGGCGCTGTAGTCTGTTTGTCCCTGGCTGTGGCTCCAGCAGAGGGCGCTGTAGTCCTGTTTGTCCCTGCTGTGGCTCCAGCAGAGGGCCTGTAGTCTGTTTGTCCTGGCGCTGGCTCCAGCAGAGGGCGCTTGGTAGTCTCTTTGTCCCTGGCTGTGTCTCCAGCAGAGGGCGCTGTAGTCTGTTTGTCCCTGGCTGTGGCTCCAGCGTACCACAGGTGATGGAGGAGGTGAGGATGGACTCATTGATGGCCGTGTAGAACTGCACCATCATCTGCTCCCATGAGGTCCTGGTGATGGTGGTGGCAGAGAAGCCGAAGGAGTCCACGGTGGTGATGGGGGAGTCGTCATGATGAGGGGGGCTGGGGGCTGTGACTTTCCCTGAAGTCACCGATCATCTCCACTGTCTTCTGGGCGTTGAACTCCAGGTTGTTGCCGCTGCACCAGCAGACACCAGCCGGTCCACCTCCCTTCCTGTAGACTGACTCATCCCCGTCCGAGATGAGCCCAATGAGGGTGGTGTCGTCCTCAAACTTGATCAGTTTTACGGAGTCGTGCCAATCCAACTGTGGGAGGGGCTTCTAGAATGTGGGTTCTCCAGATCCCTCAACAAAATAACAGCGAGAATGCAAAAGGGCGTCTGCAATGCTGGAACGCTGAAATGGAAATTCTTTGACCAAAGCAAAGTTTGAAGCGAAAACATGATTATTTACAATAAAAATCATTATTTCTAACGTTGTCTATTTGTGTGTGTGTGTGTGTGTGTGTGTGTGTGTGTGTGTGTGTATAATATATCATATATATATATATATACACATATATACACACACACACACATATATACATGCGTACGTACGTTTGTTTTGATACCCACATGTTCCTCTTGTGTCCGTCGTGTGTGTTTGTTCCAGGGAAGAAGAAGAAGAAGCCCCTAGAGCCCAACACAGGATCCAACGGTGCTCTGCGTGGTAAAAAGCCCAAGAAGAACAAATGCAGGAAGATGAAGACTCCAAATCCAATGGAGACCACAGAAACTGAGTCCACGCCGCAGCCACAGGTCCAGCCACACTTCCCATTGGAACCACAAGTCCAGTCAGAAGATCAGCCAGGGCCGGAAAAGCCTTCTCAGGAAAACGATACAGTGATAGCATCACAGTTAAAAAGGAGGAAGAAAAAAAGGGTGAAAAACTCTGAAAGTTTGAACAAGGAGCAGCAAAATGGACTGTCTGTAGAGCAGCAAACTGCACATTTTGAGCCAAAAAACAGCACTGCTCCTCCAGAAATGCTTCAGACCAAAACACAGGAGCTTCAGGACACCACACAGACGACCCAGAAAAGGAAGAAAAAGAAAGGAATGAAGAACTCTGAAGCAGAAGCTCAGCACCAGGAGGTAACACAAGAAACCCAGGCGGAGGACCATAAGAACAAGAAAACCAAGGAGAAAGCAGTGGTTACCATGGACACAGAAGCAGAAGAAATACCAAGTGTGAAGTCGACCAAGAAACGTACAGCAGTTGGATTGAAGAGGGTGCCGCAGCCCGATCCAGAGGACACAGGGAAGGAGAAGAAGACAAAGAGGAGGAAGAAGATCCCGGTGGAGTTTGAGTATGAAGCAGAGGAAGCCCAGGCGGAGGAGACCACAGCCATGGTGAGTACCTGAGCTGGGCTCATCAGGGCTGGTTCTGTCAGAAAGGAAACATTTCTATTGTATGAATGGTTAAAGTTGCAGATGTTCCTGTGAGAGCAACATTTAGCTTCATAACAGTTCACTTCCCGACCCTTGAAGGCAGCAGATTCATTTCAAACATGACGTTCTATCTTCTCAGCTCTGTAGCCATGTGTCCACGTGGTATTCTACCTGGTCCTCAGTGCACAATCAGGGCTTGGGACATGTTGGAACGGACCAGGCCCTCAATGTCCCTGATGACCCCGTGTGAGTGAGTGAGTGTGTGTGTGTGAGAGTATGTGTGTGTGTGAGAGTGTGTGTGTGTGAGAGTGTGTGTGTGTGAGAGTGTGTGTGTGTGAGAGTGTGTGTGTGTGAGAGTGTGTGTGTAGAGTGTGTGTGTGAGAGTGTGTGTGTGTGAGAGTGTGTGTGTGTGTGAGAGTGTGTGTGTGTGTGAGAGTGTGTGTGGTGTGTGTGAGTGTGTGTGTGTGAGAGAGTGTGTGTGTGTGTGTGGTGTGTGTGTGTGTGTGTGAGAGTGTGTGTGTGTTGTGAGAGTGTGTGTGAGTGTGTGTGGTGAGAGTGTGTGTGAGAGTGAGGTGAGAGTGTGTGGTGTGGTGTGTTTGTGGAGAGTGAGAGTGAGAGTGAGAGTGTGTGTGTGTGAGAGAGAGTGTGAGAGAGAGTGTGAGAAGAGTGTGAAGAGAGTGTGAGAGAGAGTGTGAGAGAGAGAGTGTGAGAGAGAGTGTGAGAGAGAGTGTGAGAGAGAGTGTGAGAGAGAGTGTGAGAGAGAGTGAGAGTGTGAGAGAGTGAGTGAGAGTGTGAGAGAGTGTGAGAGAGAGTGTGAGAGAGAGAGAGTGTGAGAGAGAGTGTGAGAGAGAGTGTGAGAGCTAAACTACCATACCTGGTCATAGTGCTGAATGGATAAGCCAACTTCCACAACTAATTCATTACACAAATTAGAGTTCTATGCATCGAAATAACTGCCTGTATTTTGAACTAATATCTAATCATTACAAATGTAAACAGAGCCTTAGCTACAAACACGGACTTGTCTCTAAAAGACAGTTTTTGAGTCACTTGTTGAAACTTCACTCTCCTCTGCTCCCCTCAGTCACAGGTTTATTCAGTGTGGTTTGAGTTTGTCCTCAGAGCACATGTGCAGTCCTCCAAAACAAGCTGCTGTCCGCTCTGGTTCTAAAAGCTCATGTTAGAGGGCGGAGCATGAACGGGTCTCTGAACACAGCCATAGACTGAGCAACTGCAGGAGAAGAACCACCAAGATCCTGCAGTACTGCTCAGCGGCCTGTAGAGGCCAGTAAAAGACACCGTGACTTAAATCAAGCTTCAGCAGCAGAAGTGAGGGGAAAACGGGCTCATTTGGATATATTTTGGAAATTCATATATAGTCGCCTCCCAAGAAGGAAATCATGGTTCGATTCCTGGGCGAACATTACATCACATGATCTCTCTGGGTGGAGTCTGCATGTGTCCTCCCTGTGTTACCGTGGGTTCTCTCCGGGTTCTCCGGCTTCCTCCCACCGTCCAAACACATGCATGTGTTAGGTAAATTGGCAACTGTAAATTGGCCCTAGTGAATGAGTGTGAGAGTGAATGGTTGTGTGTCTATGTCTCTGTGTTGGCCCTGCGACGAGCTGGCCACTGTCCAGGGTGTACCCCGCCCGCCCAAGGCCCAAAGGCACTGGGATAGGCTCCAGTCACCCACAACCCCTAACAGGAACAAGCGGTAGAAAATGAATGAATGAATCATATATAGTTGTGGCACATGGTAATTTTAGAGTTTATTGGCCAATCACTGATTGTCCTGTGAGTTGTACACACATTTTCTCATTCTTCTTCATCCGTCAAAACAAAATGAGCCTCTTTCCCAAACAGTTTTAAGATAGAGTGGAGCTGGCGCCTCAGAAGGACGCCCTGGTGTTTTGGTACACTTTGTTTTTGTCTGTGCGTAAATCGTGTGACGGCGTGCTCTTACACCCGTGAAGAGCTCTCAACCATCACAGCTACAACTCTAATGGACAGTGGGCCGGCTGGTGTCCTGGTGCAGAGGTAACCCTGGAGTTCAACGCCCAGAAGACAGTGGAGATGATCGTAGACTTCAGGAAAGTCACAGCCCCCCAGTCCTCCCATCACCACCGTGGACTCCTTCCGCTTCCTGGGCACCACCATCACCCAGGACCTCAAGTGGGAGCCCTCCATCAGCTCCCTCATCAAGAAGGCCCAGCAGAGGATGTACTTCCTGCTGCAGCTGAGGAAAGCCAAGCTGCCAGTGCAGATGATGGTGCAGTTCTACACGGCCATCATTGAGTCCATTGAGCTCTCAGGTTTGCTAGCCGTGCTAGCCGTGCTAGCCTCATTAGCTTGTGATGCGGGCTGTTTTCTAATGGAGCTGTGGGCCGTCAGCTTAGTCTGTTTTGGTCCTGTGGCTACCGGACTTGTGTCTTCCTTGTTTACTCATCTCTCATCCTTGTTCTTTGGGATTAGGAGGGTCAAACTATGACTTCAAAACCATGTTTTGCAGTTGGGGTGTGAGGAGCGTCCACTCAGGGCGTCACCATGACCGGAAGTCCCTCAAAGTGTGTGTTTAACTTCTCTTCGGTTTGGTTATTTGCCAGTGGCCAACAACAACAAACTGAACAGATTAGTAAAGAGCGCAGCAAAGTGAGTAAAGAACAGAAATCATGTCGTTCTTCACCAGTCGGCTGTGGGCAGGATGGCCAGGTCAATCACCAGAGCCCTTAGCCACCAAGAAGGTGTCCAAGGGCTCCTTTGTGCCAAACACAGTGAGTTTCTTAAATGTGGGTCTGCTCAGCACACTTCTTTCAAGCGCAGCAGAGCTTTTCCAACATGGACTGTATCGTGTGGTGAACCAAAGACCAAGTTTCCTCTGGTGGACAGAGCTGAAGGGGGCGCTGTGGCTCGTCCCTCGCCTGGGCTCGGGTAAAAACGCTACGAAATGTCTTTAGTGAATCCTTTTACTTGGGTTCAAGTTCAGATTTGATTTATTAAGAAACATAAGTTATGTTTGGGGGACGTCATTTGGACCCAGACCCAGTCTAAAGTGAACCGGTCTGAGGATCAAGGCCAGTCCAAGTGTGGCCTATCAGGTCAGGTTTTACCCTAAGTGTAAGTGTGCTAGAGGTTTGTGGTGTGGTGACTGACCAATAACCCAAAGTTACTGGTCAGATTTGTGGAGAGGTGACCCAGCCCACTGGAGCCCACTGGAGCCCACTCATGAGTGATCAATGTTTTCCGCCATAAAACGGTATCTCTCCCTCAAAGCTGCTGTGGTGAGGTTGTCCACAGGCGGGTATCCTGTGTGGTCAGCCTTCCCAGAGTCATGTGTTTGACCCACCTCCTGTCGTGTGTCCAGCACCCAGACCCCCCCCAGACCCCCCTGAGCTCCAGGCCTGAGAAGCTCCAGAAGAACCACAGAGTTCAGCCAGACTTTGTGAGCTTCCAGAGCAGCAGCACCGCTCCAGTTCCTCTGTTCTGCAGAGCCCTGTGCACCCCAAAGGTAGGACCCACGGCATTCCAGTCGGACCCCACGGCATTCCAGTCAGTCCAGTCTGACCTCTGACCCCACGGCATTCCAGTCAGTCCAGTCTCTATGTGACCTCTGACCCCCCCCCTTTTCCAACAAGCTGTTGCTGGCTCTGGCTGAGGTTCAGAACCCTTTCATTTGAACAAAGCAGTTCAGAACACTGCATCAAACTTGCATGATATATATAGACTTACTCAAGGTAACGGACAGACTCAGGTAACGGACAGAGGTCAACGGACAAACTCAAGGAACGGACAAGGACTCAAGGTAAACCAGGACCAGGACTCGAGGTACGGACAGACTCGAGGACCAGGACGGACTCGAGGTAACGGACCAGGACGGACTCGAGGTACGGACGGGACCAGGACGAGGACGGACGGACTCGAGGTCGGACCAGGACGGACTCGAGGTAACGGACAGGACGGACTCGAGAGGTAACGGACCAGGACGGACTCGAGGTAACGGACCAGGACGGACTCGAGGTAACGGACCAGGACGGACTCGAGGTAACGGACCAGGACGGACTCGAGGTAACGGACCAGGACGGACTCAAGGGGGCACTCGGAGCCGCTGGGCAAAGTGTCATATAGTGACTCGCACTTACAAGTTTGATAAGATCATGTTTTATCGGAATGATGAACGTCTGATTTGAATTTGTTCACAAAAACCACATTTTGGGATGGAAGCAGAGTTGACTCATGAAGTGAAGACGGCTTCAACCTGGACAAACTTTGATGCTGGGAAATGCACTTTGAACTGATTCTCATGATGAGTGTTTGACGCCTTGTGTTTGCAGAAGAACCACATTCACAATTCAGACTCCAAGAAGGTACACTTTGGCCTGAAGAACAACACAACTGCAGGTGCGACACGCACACACTTGTATACACCCGCACACACGTGTATACACCCGCATACCTGCACGCAGACACACACTTATACACACAAACGCTTGCGTTCAGAGATGCAGGAGAAGCAGCACCTCTCCTGTCCTCTCTGCTGTGTGGACAGAGCGCGGGTCAGTCCTGCACTCTGTCCTGTGTGTTGTGTGTTGTCTTTATATGAACATTAAACATGAAGGTGATTGTGTGTTTCTTTGTGTGTGTCTCTGCTCAGAGTTCCGCAGGACAGACCGCAGTCTTCTGCTGAGCCCGGAGGGGCCGTCCCGAGTGCCCTTTGATCCTGACCAGAAGCCCAAGTGTGGCGTGCTCAAGTCCCCGCCCACTCCTGCCCTGAAACAGAAGAAGAGGAATGGCGTGTGCTCAAGACCCACAGCCTCAGACTTTTTCTGAACTTTGTTCTAATCTTTATGTTGCAAACAAATATTTGACTGAGTTTAATAAACATACGTTTTCAAAATGTGTGGAACAATGATTCACTGTGAACCAAACATGTGTTTTGTGTCATACATCATTCCAAATAAGTGAAAGTGCTGTGGTGAGGTCACAATCTGGTGAGGTCAGTCTGTGGTGAGGTCTACAGAAGGACCTGGCCTCACAGGTAATAAATAAAAAGCTCTTCACCAAACAAAGATATGAAAACTTAAAACTTCACAAAATGATAAGCTTGGAAGCTTAGAAAAGAACAGGGAGAACAATCAAAAAAATATGAGGCAGAATGTCATTTTAACCAAACGACAAGATACAATCAGCATTTGAATCCTTTGAAATAACTTCACCAAAATATCAGCAAACAAAAGTAGAAATGCAATCTATTTTGGACACTCACAATTCACCCGCCGTGACCGAACAGCAAAACAAAATATAGGTGCTGAAATAACTTGAAATTCAGAGCAATCAAAATACTAAAAAGCAGTAATGGTGCAGAGCTTGATGGTTGCTCTGCACTATGTGTCACTGATGCAGCAGCGTGACCAACCTCCAACCTCTACGCTGTTGCAGGGACGTACCAAAGCCCTCCGGTGGGCGCGACAAGGACTCCCCCCGCTCATTGTGAGAGAAGTGCGCGTCCACCTCTTTAGCCAACACCAGCCAGTGCTTGAACCAACTCGTAATGGAATTGAGAAGATGTTAGTAGTGACTGACCTATTCACCAAGTACACAGTGGTGGTCACCACTTGAGAAGAACATGCCCCTACTGTGGCCCCGGTCTTTACACAGGAGTGGTTCTTTAGGTTTGGTGTACCCAGCCGAATACATTCAGACCAAGGAAGGTGCTTTGAGGGTGCATTGCTTCACAAGCTTTGTGACCTGTACCATGAAATTGCGGACCACGACATATCTCCTTGCGGGGAACGGACAATGTGAGCGCACCCCACAATCTTCTCTGCATTCTTTCGCCGCCACGGAAGCAGGATTGGGCTGCATGTCTCCCTCAAGTGCTCTTTTCAACACCATCCTCACCAGAGCGCTGGCGAGCCTCTCTTTTATTTGATGTTTGGGCGTGAGCCTAAACTTCCCATCGACTTTGCTGTGGGTCATGTGCAGACTCTCTCCCCGGTGCTGTGCATAACTGGGTGAAGGAACATTGCTCCGAGCTCCGGGTAGCCGTTGCTGGTGCCCGCGAGCAGTTGTTTACAAATGCTAGTCACAAAAAGGAGACACATGACCCTATAGGGGACGGGCCGATCTCAACCATTGCTCCCACGAACAATTTGCCTGCAACTCATAACGTGCATTGAGTTCTGCTAAAGGCCCAGGCCATGCCGGACTCCACACCACTCCCTAATCTTGTATGTCCGCGTCTTCCTGGGGAAATCCTTCTTGTAATCAAAATTGGACTTTGCATGAACGCACAGGCACCAAGCACTAAAAAAAGGGGGTTCTAACAAATTACAATTACATGTTTCTGTTTCGGTAAAAACTTCCCGCCTGTGTGTTTTTCATATTATTTTGTCATTAAGTTTGCTTTGCCTGATTTGTTTGTTTATTCATTGCATGGCTCGCAGTGCTCCATTTGCACTTTGCTTGTTTTCTTCTCTTAGTTGAATAGTTTGAATTATGTTTAATTTGCCAAATTTGTATGCTTCTTCGTTTCAATTCAACTCAATCCGATTATTTTTGTAACGCCCAGAATCATAACAGTAGTGGTCTCGAGGGGCTACAGTGGAAAACAAAACAAACAATGTTCATAGGGACTTGGAAATGTCCCAGTGTCCTGTGTCCTTAGACAGATGTCCCAAGCCCCCCTGTCCTTGGACCCTCCTTCTCGGCCTGGAAAAACTACCAAACCTCTTTGGGAAAAAGTAGAAACCTGTAGGAGTTCCACAGTGAAGGAGAGATCCGACTCCCTTGGACGGACAGGAGGACGAGAGAGACAGTGGAGCTGGAACCACTCAGGAGGAGAACCAATTCTTCGAGGCCGATGAAGAACCGTTCATATGGAGTAGAGACCGTTTCTCCAGGCAGTTGAGGAGCATCTGGATCCACAGGTCATCGATGTGCCTGCTCCACTCCCGTCGGGAAGTGGGAGAAGAAGAAGGAAAAGCGATGAACAAATTGCCAGTGAAATTAAATATTAAATATTGTTTGATAGAAAAGTAGTAGGAAACAGAGGATAGTGCTCAAGCTGCCATACTTCCCCCAGTATAGTTGCTCCTAGGGCAGCATAGCTGGGAACTGTAGGTTCTTATTTCTGTTCCTAACTGGCCTGACCATAAAAGCCATTTCAAAGAGGAACGTTTTTAAGCCTGGTCTTAAATGAAGAGACTGTGTCGGCCTCTTTAACATGGACAGGAGCTGATTCCACAACACAGGAGCTTGGTAGCTAAACGCTCTACCTCCTACTGTGCTATTAGAGACTCTTGGGACCACCAGAAGTCCAGCATTTTGAGAGCGAAGTGCTCTGTTTGGATGATAAGGTACTATAGCCTCTTTGAGGTAGGATGGGGCCAGGTCATTTATGGCTTTGTAAGTCAGGAGGAGGATTTTGAATTTGGTTCTAAACTCAACAGGAGCCAGTGAAGAGACTCGAGCACCGGCGTAATGTGCTCTCTCTTTTAGTTCCTGTTAGTAATCTTGCTGCTGCATTTTGAACCAGTTGAAAGCTTTTTATGGCGCTTTTAGGGCACGCTGCGAGGAGGGAGTTACAGTAGTCTAATCTAGATGTTACAAACGCATGGACAAGTTTTTCAGCATCACTTTTAGGCAAGATTTTTCTGATTTTGGCTATATTACGCAGATGGAAATCGGCTGTTTTACAGGCTTGATTTATGTGTGCTTTGAATGAGAGCTCTTGATCAATTAAGACTCCAAGGTTTCTTCCAGTGGAGCTGGAGCCACACTGACGTTGTCCAGTGGGACTATATATCTGCTCAGATAAAGCATCTCGTAGATGATTAGGGCCTAGTACGATGACCTCAGTTTTTTCAGGGTTAAGAAGCAGATAATTAAGTGTCATCCAGGTTTTTATATCCTTCACACAAGCGTCGTTTAGTTAACATTTGTTCAACATCTGCATTTTAGACTGATTTAACTAGGCCTGTTTTAATTAATCTGATATTTAAATAAAAACAAATGAACTTTGCAATTAATCCAGCTCTTTATTGTCTAGTTGATTTAGTTCAGTTGTAAGCTTTAATTGTGGTCCCAGGGCCCCATTCCCTGGGTGGCATTGTTGGTGCTGTTAACCATGACCCTATCCACCGCTCATGTCACATACTGCAGGTATTTACAAATAAGGAGTTATTATTACCAAGAAATTAAACAAAGTAATGACCATTAAAACCCTCTGACCAAAATTTTGATCAAGGCTCATAAATCTGAACTTTCAAGGGGAATAATATCTAAATTATATCAATGCATTTCTAATCTGGACAAATACTCTACTAAATATATTCAAAACAAATGGGAAAGAGAAGGTCATCTTGCTTTGACGGACGAAGAGTGGGAAAATGTGTGTACATCAACCTCCACTTCACTCCACTTCATCCTGCAGCATATGGACTCCCCGGGAACCGAAGCCAGGATCCTGTTTGTGGACTCAACACCATCCTCCCTGCTCTGCTCCAGGACAAGCTCTCCCAGCCATAGGCAGAAGTCACAGGGGGGACACGACCATCCCTCGGCTCATGGTGTCCCCCCCTTTCTGAGTCTTCCCCTGATCCTCCCACTGACTTGACCAGACAATTAAGTCAATTTCAAATATCCATCTAAATATTACATAAGATTTCTTCCATGTCTCCCCAACCGGCAGTTTGATGAGTGGAATAAATCAATCTCAAGATTCATATGGCAAGGGAAAAATGTATCTGATTCAAAACCTTACAATTATTCAAAGAAAAAGGAGTTGAAAAATGTCAACCTTGTTTGAAAAATGACTTTATTTCAGCTCAGATCAGAGCCGTGCTGTGCTGGTGTGACCCAGAATATGAAGCTCAATGGAAGAATATTGAGATTGATGTTATGCCGGACGGTTGAGTAATTGGGGGGGGACTTTAAATCTTTGTTGTCCAGATTTAAAGTCTGGACAACAAAAGGTCTAAATGTCTTTTACCAGATTGTAAAGGAGAATCGTCTGAAAAATCCTTTGTCTGAGAGAAACAGGACTTTTATAGGTTTTTACAAATAAGGTGTTATTATAACAAGAAACCAAAAAGAATGACATTCATCAGAGCCCTTTGACTGAAATATTCATTAAAGCATGTAAATCTGAACTTTCAAGGGGATTAATATCTAAATTATACAAATGTATCAACATTTTGGGCAGTCACTCTACTGATTACATCAGGGGTGGGCAGTTATTTTTCTTCTGAGGGCCATATTAGAATCGGAGCAAGTAGCGGAGGGCCGGACTGCGATCAATGGTGGACTGCGCGCCGTGGCTCAAGCTGCTCTCGGCTTTTCAGATCACGTCATGGTTCACGTGATCCCCACAAACCTGCAGTGAGGAAATCTAAGAAGTGGACCAATGAGGCTGTGGAGGAGCTCCGTGCGTGTTTGGACATTACAGACTGGGAGGTCTTCAGAGCTGCCACAGATAGTTTGGATGAGGACACGGACACTGTGACGTCATACATTCTGTGAGGACAGCATCATACCAACCACAAACCAAAGTCACTTTCAACAATGACAAACCCTGGTTCACTCCAAAACTGAGGCAGTTAAGGCAGCAGAAGGAGGCAGCGCACACGGCTGGAGACAGGGGGCGCTACAAAGATGCAAAGTCGGATTTAGCAAAGAGAGTTTTCTCGAGAGTACAATACGCGTCACAGTAACAATACGCGTCTGAAGCAGCAGTTCTCTGACAACAACCCCCCTCGTGTGGAGGGGGCTCCGGCTTCTCACACAACCACAAGCCCCGAGCCCCCCCTGCATGAGCATCGAAAACTGGCTGAGCAACTCAACACGTTCTACTCCAGGTTTGGATGATGACCGCCCATCCCATGGTTGGCCACTCTCATCGCAACCCAAACCTGGTCCCCCCACCATCCCACCACTCTCTCAGTTCAGGAACAGGATGTTCACAGGCTATTTCGGAAATCCAACCCCTGAAAAGCTGCTGGAACCAGACCGCGTCTCCCGCTATATTAAGACATTGCGCAGGAGAGTTAACCCCGTCTTCACAGAGACATTTTTAACACCTCCCTGGGGTCATGCCATGTCCCAGCCTGCTTCAAGTCTGCCATCATTGTCCTGTCCCCAAGAAGCCCGGATCACTGGACTTTAATTCGACTACCAGCCCTGTGGCAAACTGACGTCTGTAAGTCATGAAGTAATTTGAACGCCTGGTCCTCCAACTCAAATCGCTTCCTCTCACACATCTCTCCCTGCTGGACCCTATGCAGTTCGCCCACAGAGCCAACGGACTGTAAGACGACACCATCAACCTGGCACTCCACTGCTGGCCACAGCCAGGGCAAAACAGAGACTACAGCGCCCTCTGCTGGAGCCAAGCCAGGGACAAAACAGAGACTACAAGGCCCTCTGCTGGAGCCACAGCCAGGGAAACAGAGACTACAGCGCATTGTGCGTTCTGCTGAGAAGGTGATCGGCATGCAGACTTCCATCTCTGCAGGACTGTACGTCGTCCAGGATCACAGCTGATCCTTCTTCACCCTGGACATGACTATTAGAGCACTAAAGTCCCATACAGAATAATAGGAATAATAATTGCTTGGGTCTACAAATGTTTGAATCGTCAAAAGAGGAAAATGTGGGACGTATTCTATTGACTAACGCAAAATGCTCCAATGCAACATAGACTATGATACGGCTGAGGAAGATAGAGGCAAAATGTATTATTATTAACATGGTCTTTAGCCAGGTTGAAGGCCTGATTTGAAGTACTTAGCACACTAAGCTTGTTGTGGATCAGACAGTCTTATGTGTGCAGTGTTACAACAACAAAAAAATATGTGTACTATATGTGGTTTTTGCTACCTAACTACGCAAAAGGCTTTTTCTGTAATAAATTAACTATTAGGCTATCCTATTTGATTTAGCAATTATTCAATAATAATAATAATCAATAATCTAGATAATTATAATATTATAATTATAATTAAATTATAATTTAATTATAAAAAAAAAACTAACAAAAAAAAATAAAAAAAAAAAATAAAAAAAAAAAAATAAAAAAAAAAAAAGTAAAGTGGAAGAAAGTAAAACATCTTAAAGAAAAAAAAAAATAAAAAAAGTAAAAAAAAAAAAAAAATAAAAAAAAAAAATAAATATATATTATAAAAAAAAAAAAATGGTCCCGATTGGCGGGGCCCTTCGGGCAAACTAAAAAAAAAAAAGACAAATAAAAGAAAAAAAAAAGAAAAAGCTAAAAAGAAATATATAAAAAAAAAAAAAAAAAAAATAAAAAATGAAAAAAAAAAAATAAATAAAAAAAAAAAAAAAAAACAAAAAAAAAAAAAAAAGAACAAAAAAAAAAAAAAAAAAAAAAAAAAAATATAAAGTAAAAATAGGCTATAGAATAAATAACTAGAACAAAATAAAAAAATATTAGAACAAAAAAAAGAATAAAATCACAAAAGGAAGAAAATAAAATTAAAAAAAAAAAAAAAAAAATTAATAAAAAAAAAAAAAAAAAAAAAAATATAATTAACAATTTAATATCATAAGCTTAATGAAACAAACAATAAAAACAATAAATAATAAAAAAAAAAAAACGAAAGGGTGGCTTAATCAATAAAATAAAATTTAAAAAAAATAAAAAAAATAAAAACAATACTAAAAATTAAATTAATTAAAAAAAAAACAAAAAAAAAAAATAAGTACACAAAAATAAATAATAAAGTAAAAAGAAAAAAAAAATAATAATAATAATATAAAAACAATTCGTAAAATAAAAAATAAAAAACAGACAAAAAAAAAAAGTAATAAACGAAAAATAACCAAAAAATTAATACACTAAAATTAATAAAATATATACACAAACAAAATCAAAAATAAAACATAAATAAACAAAAATATATCAAAAAAAAATAACAAAACAAACAAATAAACAAAACAAAAAAAAAAAAAACATACATATAAAATAAATATATACACATAAAAAAAAAATCACATAATAAATAAAAACACAAAAAAAAGAATAAGAGAAATAAAACTTATTCAACACTCAAAAATATAAAAATAAACAAACAAGAAAAACTACTCAAAAAAAAATAAACAGCAAAAAAACAAAAAACACAACAAATTAATATATATAATATATTCCCAGAGGCCATTCTCTATGTGAGCCGGTCGAGCCGAGGCGTCACTTCTGACCGGGTCCTCTGCATTTTGAAAAAGGTGCTTGCCCCTCTCCAGGTGGGTGGAGAGTCCTGCCCAGGCTTAGGAGTTCAAGTAATTTGGGGTCTTGTTCATTAGTGAGGGGTAGGATGGAGATTTTACAGTTGGATCGGTGCATCGGATGTTTGTGGATGAAGAAAGAGCTTGAAGCGCGATCTATCATTCCTGCCCCACCATATGGTCATGAGCTCTGGGTCATGAGCTTCTTGGGGTTTTTTCCCCCCCAATGGGGGAAAAAAGCCCCTTCTGGGTCATGAGCTCTGGTCAATGAGCTCTGGTCATGAGCTTGGGCATGAGCTCTGGTCATGAGCTCTGGGTATTTGACCGAAAGGAAAGATCGTGGATACAAGCGTTGAAATGTGTTTCTCACAGCTGTGGCTCCACAGTGTGGCTCCACAGTCGTGGCTCCTCCAGTGTGGCTCCACAGTGTGGCTGGGCGCTCCAGGTGCAGACCTTTGGCCACGATAAAGTGGAAGATGGATGTGATGATAATAAATGAATAAATAAATCACATTAGCCAAAAGAGCACTTAATCAGTGGTTCAAGTGAAACATGTATTCAATTCAACACAATGCACTGCAGAATCTATCCTAAGCCGACTTTTTGTGGGGATATGTCCAGTCATTGTCAGAACTTCCTTAAAAAATTCAGGCAGAGATGTAGTTACGTCCAAATGTTTGCATGGACTTCATTTCACATTTCAGTCTCTGGAGGAAGCCCGTGTCATGTATTGTCAAAGACAAAAGAAAAGTTCTAAATATTTTTTTGGTTCTGTAATTGCTGCTTACAAGAATGGAGAAAGAGAGAAAGAATATCATTAATTTGAGATATGTCACTTTGAGTGTGAAAAGTATGGAGCATGTGCATTACCAGGTACTTGTGCGATCTTGGTCCTGCCTTTTTCAGCTCTGCTTTCGTCAAATGTTGCATAATAGCCAAAAGCAGTCTTCAATTTTATCTTACGGCAGAGTCCTTATGTCTGCTAAACTTATGTAGTGTATACAACCTGTAAAATCCAGCCAGCACGTATAAAATGTAGGTATATTCCAATAATAAATATATCAGATATCCTCAACTTGAAAGGAAATCACTAAAGTCGTGTTACAAAATGTGAATACTCACCTGAAAGTGATATTACTCAGTATTTAGTCTGTAATGTCATCCATGGCCTCCACGTATGTTTTATAAACAATTCTATCATCAAATATCATAATTAAATTAATTCGTTAAAAATGAATTTGCTCATACCATCCGACATTGACCCCTTTTCAGGAAATTGAATGAACACTTATCCCAAATGTGGTTTTGAATAATTTATGGCCCAACACATGAAACAGAATACCTGGAACATGCAAATGAGTCGATAACAGCTGGAGACGCTGGACATGATCGTTCTAGATCTATCTCGTGTGGAGTTAATTCGTTGATTCAATGATGATATCATATTATGATACCTGGAGACTAAAACTACTATAAAAACTGGGATTTGACTTTCCAGGTCACCTGATTTAGAAGCTATTGAAAGAAATCCAAGATTTTTGAAGACAAATATTCATAAACGACCCATAAAGGGTTAAATGTCGAACCCAAAAGGACTATGGCGACCAGGATTAACACCTTGGATTGATGATATTTTTCAAGTAACACATTTTTAAACAAACGCTCGCCACTGCAACTGTCATTTAGAGGCGGTCCCTTACTGGCGTACCAAGCGGAACTTCACAGCGCAGCCCCCCGCACCGTGCCATAGCAGGCGGGGCACACGTAGAGGAAGCTGCAGTGGCAGAGGGGAATGTCCAACGCCCAATGTGAAACTAACTTCACTGCGGTTATACAGAGGGACATCGCATACAGCACCGTTTATGAGGCATTATACTGTGCACCTCACGGCAGAGCGCGGTGCTGCCTCACGGGGGCGCCCCTCCTCCTTCTATTTGAATGGGAGTTACGGGACATGCGGAAATTCTCATATTCTTAATTGAAAAAATATGTTTCCATATTGGATTCAAATTTTTATTTTATCATATTTTATAATTCAGTTTTTTTTTAAGCCAAGATTGACAGCCTCCCCTGAATGCACATCACTGGGTCAACTGTCTGGTCTGTTTGATGAAACAGGCACCAACAATTGTCTGTGTATTTTATTGTCTCTGAATGTAGTAATTGCTACTATGCACTATAAGGTACAGTATCATTGGGATTTTAGTTTCTCTCTTTACAATCTGATATTCTATAAAGTGTAAAATGTAATTTTGGAAACTTTTGGAAATAAAAAAACACGGTAACGTTAACTAGCCCCCCCTATAGTCTGTATCACCAGCCGCCACTGGTTAACGCTGTTTGTTTTCACCCAAAAGAGGGCGTGGCCTTAGCGCTATCCTAAAGTACCCGTATGACTGAACACTTCTATACACCTGCCACTTTAACAGCTATTCATTGCGCTGTTCTCTTTCTGCACTATTTCTGTCAATTTAAACTGTACATTTTGTGTATATACTATATTTATTTATTTCATTGGTATTAATTTTAATTTTATGCACGCCAGTTTTGACAAATAATTTGTCTTCATTGTTGTGTTATGTTGCTGTGGATGTGTCGATAGTGGCACTGTATCTGACACTCGGTCAGCAGTGCCAGATGACCACCAGAATCTGCCGAGACACGACTGCTACTTGGGCAGGTCCTGTGCAAATGTCGTCACAGCCTCCTGAGCCCGCGCCAAAGAGCAGCACAAGATGACAAGATCCATATTATACTAACTATCTTCATTTATTGCCATTTGGATTGGATGTTAATCTCAATAATTTGACCTGAAACCTTTGGAAATCTTTTGAACCGGCTCATGCTACTCTGTCCTGTAGATGGCGCTGTGCCCAAACAGCTCCAGTGAAGCACACACTCAGATCGGGAATAAAAGCTCCATCTGCCTGGACTCAGCTTCGGTGTAAGGTCAGAGGAACTGTATCTATCATCTTATTTTATATGAGATTTATTTTCCCTCCCTGACCAACTGTAGGAGGAAATCAGATCAGGAGCTCGGTGTTCTGTTAGCTAGCTCTGTTACTGCTCTGTTAGCTCTGTTAGCTCTCTCGGCACTCTCTTAGCTCTGTTAGCTCCTGTTAGCTTCTCTCGGTACTCTCTTAGCTCTCTAAGTTCTGTTAGCTTGGTCAGTCCTGTTGGCTCTGTTAGCCCTCTATTAGCTATCTGTTAACTCTTTTAGTTCTCTTAGCTTCTGTTAGCTCTCTGTTAGCTCTGTTAGCTCTATTATATCTCTGTTAGTTCTCGTTATCTTTGTGAGCTCTGTTAGTTCTCTTAGCTCTGTTAACTCAGTTAGTTCTGTTAGTACGCTGTTAGCACTGTTAGTTGTTAGCTCTGTTAGCATGCTGTCCCCATACAATTATCAAAATAATCAAATGAAGCTAGTGAAATGCACACAAATCAAATATTTACAATATAGTTTAAAAGGAAAGTGACATAACACTCTTTTTTTTCATTTTAATTTGGATTCTATGTAAAGGTTCGAATATTCATAAAATATTAGTTACACGGACATGGATTCTTATTTTCAGTTCACAATCATTTCCACCTGCATGTGAAACGTGGTCATTAACAGTCCTAACGTTTCTCTCTGCAAATTGTCATGCACATACATTCACTAGAAGAGCTGAAGTAACTGTATTCTGAATCCCATCAAAAGAAAGAGTAACTGTACCAGATCTTTATTTTTAAATAAAGCCTGAGAAAGACCCTGTGAAAAAATATTGAAAGACTGCTCAGTAACACCACCTCCAAAATCTATAAACTAGTGGCCAATGGGAGCCCAACGGCAAAAAAAGTCACAGTAAAAATATGGCCCTCACTCCAAAAATAGGTCATGTGAGGACACAAAAATGATATTATGACCCCGCCCTAGATCATACAGGAAGCTGGCCATGTTGGATCAAAGTTGGCGCTGACAAATGTGCACCTCGTCGTACTTTGGGCATTTCTTCCTACAGTTTTCATCGAAAACACTTCAAATTTGTCCACAAAACCCAAAACCCACAAGCAATGTAATGCTATCAGTTTGAAGCTGATACGCCTTTAGGTGTGGTCATAGTGAATTTTGAACAAAATCACAATCTGTTTCTTAAAAATGTTTTTATTGGAAAATGTTAGTAGAGCGTTTGTGAAGCTTTCAAAGCTGAACACAATGATGTACAACATACATAGCTATACTTTACAACGGCTCTAAAGCGCCCCCTTGAACATTTTAATTTTTAAAACATTTACTTTGGGTTTGTGACTATTTTAAATCAGCACTGAATGAACTGATATACCATTGATAGTCTTGAAGTGAATTTCTTTGGCTTTAGGCATAAGTGAATATTTTAAGTAATTTGTACGTGAGGAAATTATGAGATGCTTTTTAATCATTTAAAAAAATGAATGGATTATTGTATTTTGGGGTATGGCCTTCGATCATGTTCTGGGGAGTCTAGGATACAGGAGTTACACAGATTAATCAAACCAGAAGATCACTTTGGAATAGCTGAGGTTATTGTACTAAATATTTTAAAATCAGTTTCTATTTTGAATTTGTTGCAGAAATAAACACGTGATAAGAGATTACCATCCGAGTCAGTAAAATATACGAAAGACCACTGCTTCATCTAGTGTGGGGTCCACACAGATTTATGTTGGACACAGGTTTGGAATATTGTGGGTAGTGACGTTATGATTAAAAAACAATACATGTGCCGGAATGCAGTTACTGTAAAATAGTATTCTGAATACACAGGGGTCTCGCTACATTTATCATGTTAAATGAAATGGCCCGGCATCCGTTTTGACATGGGGGGGAAAATAAACCATCCCAAAAACTCAACTTCATCACATATTTAGGTAGCGCCATCATTAAAATACTACCGACATAAATACTGCCAACTTCTTCTCCGCTGCCCTCAACATGTCTCATTTCCGCGTGGAATTTACATGCGGGAAGTATAATCCAAGCTGGAGCGCGCACATGCCATTTGTGTCCTATGGCAGTTCAGGTTAAGAGAATGGCTTTGGTGTATTTACTTTACAAGGTCCAAAAATGGAGGCGATCGGCTCAGTGGCTTGTCAGGGTCCCGCAGATACTTCAGAAGTGAGCACAGTTTAGTCAATATCAATATCTGCTCCAAGAGCTGCGTCTGGCTGATTATTTTTAAATTTAGGTCTGGGGTTTGCTTTGGTTCTTCTTCCAGGTAGTGCGTAGGTACGTCACTGGAGCGTAATCTGATTGGTTGCTGCCCCACGTCTGCCGCAAAAAAGTTCTGGTCCGGATGGACCGTAGCCTCCTGCCTGAGGGGAGTGGCTCAAATAGTCCATGTCCAGGGTGAGAAGGGTCAGCTGTGATCCGACCTGCTCGTCCCAGAGCCCTGGAGACGTACAGGTCCTGCAGAGATGGAAGTCTGCAGCCGATCACCTTCTCAGAAGAATGCACAATGCGCTGTAGTCTCTGTTTGTCCCTGGCTGTGGCTCCAGCAGAGGGCGCTGTAGTCTCTGTTTGTCCCTGGCTGTGGCTCCAGCAGAGGGCGCTATGTAGTCTCTGTTTGTCCCTGGCTGTGGCTCCAGCAGAGGGCGCTGTAGTCTCTGTTTGTCCTTGGCTGTGGCTCCAGCAGAGGGTGCTGTAGTCTCTGTTTGTCCCTGGCTGTGGCTCCAGCGTACTACACGGTGATGGAGGAGGTGAGGATGGACTCAATGATGGCCGTTTAAAACTGCACCATCATCTGCACTGAAGCTTCGCTTTCCTCAGCTGCAGCAGGAAGTACATCCTCTGCTGGGCCTTCTTGATGAGGGAGCTGATGGTGGCACTTTAGGTCCTGAAGTCTGCGATCATCTCCACTGTCTTCTGGGCGTTGAACTCCAGGTTGTTACCGCTGCACCAGGACACCAGCCGGACCACCTCCCTCCTGTAGACAGACTCATCCCCGTCCGAAATTAGCCCGATGAGGGTGGTGTCGTCGTGGCTGGAGGTGCAGCAGTTTGTGTACAGTGAGAACAGCAGAGGAGAAAGTACACAGCCCTGTGGAGCTCCTGTGCTGATAGTCCGAGTGTCTGAGACATTCTTCCCCAGCCGCACGCACTGCCTTCGATCCGTTAGGAAGTCAGTGCTCCCCCTGCAGGTGGAGTCAGGCACGTTGAGCTGGGAGAACTTGTCCTGGAGCAGAGCAGGGAGGATGGTGTTGAACGCAGAGCTGAAGTCCACGAACAGGATCCTGGCGTAGGTTCTTGGGGAGTCCAGATGCCGCAGGATGAAGTGGAGTATCAGGTTGATGGCGCTGTCTACAGACCTGTTGGCTCTGTAAGTGAACTGCAGGGGGTCCAGCAGGGAGGAGGTGAAGGACTTGAGGTGGGGCAAGGCCGGGTGTTCAGTACATGTATTCAGTTACTTCCCATCAATGCCTATGACTATTTTATACTTGTCCCTTTTTTGTTTTGAATAGGTAAAAATAGTTTAAATGTCTCACTCCTGTTACTGTCATGCCTATTACCAAACTGCCATTTTAACAGGATAATCCCATACAATGTGAACAGAAAAACACAGAACATGGAACACAACAGAGAGAGAGAGAGAGCCCAAAACAAACAAATCAAAAATACACATGAAACAGCAAATTAATACCCATACCATTTCTAATCTGCCAACGATTTGAATAATTATTTTATTTTTGCATTGATTATCGTGAAAGTTTTTTTGGGGGTGCCCATAGGCGTTATTAGACAGCAGTGGCCTGCGGTCAGGGCAATCAAGGCAATCGGTGATTGACCTATACAATCTAAAATTACCATGTGCCACAACTATATATGATTCATTCATTCATTTTCTACCGCTTGTTCCTGTTAGGGGTTGTGGGTGACTGGAGCCTATCCCAGTGCCTTTGGGCCTTGGGCGGGGTACACCCTGGACAGTGGCCAGCTCGTCGCAGGGCCAACACAGAGACATAGACACACAACCATTCACTCTCACACTCATTCACTAGGGCCAATTTACAGTTGCCAATTTACCTAAACACATGCATGTGTTTGACGACGGTGGGAGGAAGCCGGAGAACCCGGAGAGAACCCACGGTAACAGCAGGGAGGACATGCAGACTCCACCCAGAGAGATCAGTGTGATGTAATGTTCGCTAGGTCTGCAGCTATCGATTATTTTAGTAATCGAGTAATCTATCGATTCTTTTCTGATCGATTAATCGAGTAATCGTTTTTTTTTTTTTTTTTTTACTCATAGTTCAGTAGAGACCATTTAAAGCACATATTAAATAATTTTTTAGATAAACGTTATAGATCATAGTAATAAACAATTACAAAATAAGGAATTTTCTGCTTAAAATAACACATTTTTATTCTTGATTTCATATAAATTTGTCCCCAAAACAGCAACATTTTCACTTCAGTCCAAACTGTTGTTTGTATATAAAGAATATATATAAAGGACTTAATTAACTTGTTCATAGATTGTAAAACAGTTAGCAGTAGCTCTGTCACATCACTTCAAATAAGCGACATTTGTAAAACGTTATGTTGTGGTGGGACCAGTGGTCCTGGCCGTTTTGAGCATTTTGCGTTTTGACGTTTTGGCTCGTGTGCCGGTCACTTTGCCTCCGCGTCTCGGACTTTCTGTTCACAGACAGATTCATTCTAAATTAACCGCGTCATCCGAACCGCATGAGCACTCTACATCGTGCTGTTTCCATGAGTGCATTGGCTGTTTTTTTAAAAAGTACGGACTGTGACTGGGAAGCAGAGTTGTTTGAGTGGGGGATGCCGTGGGGGTCCGCAGGTGGCGGCGTCGACGGCGCGTACTGGGTGCTGGGTGGTGAGCTAGATGCGGTGTTTAGAGTTGCAGCTCGGGATCCTTCTTATAATAGATCCATGGCTCTTTCACTCATCAAAACTCTTCCCAGTCGCACTCGTGAGTTTAAAACAAAACGCGCCGCTCTCTTCCTGTTGCGCCTTCGGTCAAGAGCGAGAACAAGCTCCGTGTGAAACAAAAGCGCCACAAGTCGTTCCGTGCGCTCCCGCATGCGCCACAGATTCACGTCGTTTTTGATTAAATATGTAAATTTAAACGAATCATCGAAGCAAATAAAATAACATAATCGTAAGCTTTTTGTAATCGAATTATTCCGATTTACTCGAGTAATCGTTGCAAGCTCTTAATGTTCGCCCAGGAATCGAACCCATGATTTCCTTCTTGGGAGGCGACTATATATGAATTGTTCCAAAATATATCCAAATGAGCCCGTTTTCCCCTCACTTCTGCTGCTGAAGCTTGATTTAAGTCACGGTGTCTTTTACTGGCCTCTACAGGCCGCTGAGCAGTACTGCAGGATCTTGGTGGTTCTTCTCCTGCAGTTGCTCAGTCTATGGCTGTGTTCAGAGACCCGTTCATGCTCCGCCCTCTAACATGAGCTTTTAGAACCAGAGCGGACAGCAGCTTGTTTTGGAGGACTGCACATGTGCTCTGAGGACAAACTCAAACCACACTGAATAAACCTGTGACTGAGGGGAGCAGAGGAGAGTGAAGTTTCAACAAGTGACTCAAAAACTGTCTTTTAGAGACAAGTCCGTGTTTGTAGCTAAGGCTCTGTTTACATTTGTAATGATTAGATATTAGTTCAAAATACAGGCAGTTATTTCGATGCATAGAACTCTAATTTGTGTAATGAATTAGTTGTGGAAGTTGGCTTATCCATTCAGCACTATGACCAGGTATGGTAGTTTAGCTCAGTAGGATATGTGTTTGCCCTTCACATGAGAGGCCCCGAACATATTAGAATTTTTTTCACTTTTGTGTTATTCACAAACTATTGAACACCCCCAATGTTCAATAAATGCAGCACATTTTTATTATAGTCCCATGCCTCTGTGGAGGAGAATATGTAAAGTGTCGGTGGAGAGCGCAAATTTGATGATGAATCCTGAAACAGCAAGAATTAGACCAAGATTATCTACAAAATTTACTTTGAATGACAAAAATTTGACAAGAAATGCGTCTTGTGATACATGCCGAAAAATGGGGTGGTTATACTAATAATAAAGAGTTAGCAGAACAAATAGTGACTGTTTAAGGCACAATACAGTCACTTAATACCTCGCGCAGGGTTAAAGGCCCTCGCCCCCTTTGCAAACGCAGGGTACAAGCCACCGCGAAGAGCACACCTCTCATCCCCCCGCCTACATCACCCCTCCCCCCAAAACAGTACCAACTTTATACTATTCCATTCAACATTTTTACGACCATACGGTTTGAGATAGAGCTATGTCCCCATTGGCTTTTATGTTCAGTGTGATGTGAGGAATAAGTGCCTATTTTCATCTGTACATGACAAAGTAAATGTTTTCATCCCATTCAATATTCTAGTAAACCAAAACACATGTAAGTCAATGGGAGTATTTGTCAGGGTGTCAAATTTTATTTGACTACGTCAAAGTAAAATGTTCCGTGCCGGAATCGATTCTCGATTCTTAATTTTACTACTGTATAACATGCTGGTCCCAGGCTAAACTATCCTGAGGCCATTGGAATCCAGCCACAAGCCTTAAAAACCCTAGACAGGAAACTACGAAAGCATCACCATTGCCATGTCTTACAAAAATACAGACTGTTAAACTTCAACAATATACAGAAACTAGCCAGCATTGGAACAACATTTTGTTAACAAGCTTGCCACGCCCACATTTGGAATTTTTATCAAAAATCAAAAGAATTACCTCTTATTGCACATGGGTGTAGTTCATTTTGACAAATTTTCAAGCCTTTTGACTGAAAAAATTTGTATGAGTTGTAAAATTTTGAAAACATTTGGTTCCCCCCAACAATGGCTGATTCACTGTGGGGTTTAGGGTGGGGTCATAATATAATTTTAATATAAAGTTTCATAAATTTACGATGAAAAAGGCCCATCATTGCAACAATGTATTTTGAATTTTGAGGTGGCGCTAGCGAGACATTTTGCAAATTTTTCACCGACCTTGAATTTTGGATCGAAAAAAAAAAAATCACGTTTTAATTAACGTACAGGGGGTCAAAATTTAGAGGGGGTTTGTAGGAGGAAAAACATTTTTCAATAATAACTCTCTCTTTCTGTCTTTTTCTTTCACTTTCTTTCTCTTTCTCTTTCTCTCCTTTTTTTTTTTTTTACAGCCTAGCTTAAAACATATAGTCATTTGAAGTCATGCAACTACAGTAGGTGGCAGTAAATGCCCCTTTCCAGTTGGCTGCCAACCGCCATTAAAAGAACACAACAACAACAACAACAACAACAACAACAACAACAACAACAACAACAACAACAACAACAACAACAACAACAACAACAACAACAACAACAACAACAACATAATAATACAACTTTTCCCCATCACAAATGAACCCCTGAAATGTTTTTAATTGTGTAAGACAAATAGACTGTCTTTTATGAATTTTTAAAAATCGAATTTGGAGAGGGCGCTAGAGAGCCATTTTATTAAATAGCCACTGCATTTGCATATCATTGCGTTCAACTTGGAAATCTTTCCAATAAAACATGTTTAAGAAACGTGATTTATTTTAAATTTTCTTGCTCATGGGTTTTGTCTCTTGTGGACAAATTGTGGACAAATTGTGGACAAATTGTGGACAAAAGTGTTTTCCATGAAAACTGTTGGAGGAGATGCCAAAAGTACGACAAGGTGCACTTTTGTCAGCACATGGCCGACTTCCTGTATGATTTATGGTGGGGTCATAATATAATTTTTTACATGTCCTCACATGAACTATTTTTGGAGTGAGCATCATTCAATTAAAGTCAAGTCATATTTTTACTGCGACTTTTTTTTAGCTTCCGGCTCCCATTAGGGGCCAAATCCATTTTTGAGGTGACGCTACTGAGCCGTCTTTCAATATTTTTTCACGGGGTCTTCACTCAAATTTAGAACTAACAGATACCGATACCACTCACAGGCATATTTGTCAGTTGCGTTTTTCCGACCTCGGGATACAGTCCTTTGCCGGGACAATTCTCGTCCTTCCTAATAATACACATTTCATTTTAGTTATGTTAATTATGTCCCCTACTGAACTCTTTTCTTTGGAAGAATAGAGTATAGTTACTCTGATGTGTCATTATACAGTGGGGAAGAACAAGAGACCACAATAGGAAATATTTGTACTTCTTCCAAATGTTAGTGTTTCTGTTTGGTTTTCCGTAATAATTACTAAAAGCCAGCTTTGGTATAACCTGTTTCATTGTTTATTCAAGTGACGTGTTGAGGCTGAGCACAGCGCCTTCTGCTGGAGATGGCGGGCTTCCTGGATAACTTCCGCTGGCCTGAGTGTGAGTGCATGGATTGGGGCGAGAGGAGGAACACTGTGGCCTCCATCGGAGCAGGCGTCCTGGTAAATCTGGCTTAAGACCCAATCCTGTTTAGTCCTGGTTTAGTCCTGGTTTAGTCCTGGTTTAGTCCTGGTTTAGTCCTGGTTTAGTCCTGGTTTAGTCCTGGTTTAGTCCTGGTTTAGTCCTGGTTTAGTCCAGTCAATGGTCCAATCCATGGTTAGAGATTAGTATCAAGAACTGCTTCCACTTAAGTACCGGTTCTAGTTTTACGATCCATCAGAATTGTACATCGTCTCTTAACTTTTCCTCTTATTAATGTCGCTTTGGGCCACCGTATCTTTAAATGCCATGTCACGCAAAGCGCTGCGCAGCTGTGCGCCACAAGTCGCAGCCTAAAGGCTGGTGTATGGTTCTCTGTCAAATCTACACACACCTCCCTGATGCACATGGCGACCAATTGCAAATTTTTGGCGGCCGCTTATTTAAACAATGATTCATATATTTCTGTTGTCAGTGTAAATGTAGAGTGTACTGTGGTGCGTGTATGTGTGTGGCTGCGAGTAAGTGTCAGTATGAAAACCTTTGGCGTATGTAAGTGTTGAAGTGCGAAGTATTACTGTAGTTCTGGGGTCACTAATAAACTTTCACCGAGTTCCAGTTTGAGAACATTTCCTCAAGCCAGGGTCCAGATCTACACTGCGTTTCTTTTATATTATAATATATATTATCATATAATAACATATGTATTTAATAGGCCTAGTTATGTTCCACCATATACAAATTCATTATAATTGATTTCAAATAGTCTAATAATGGTTTTAAAATACACTGACATGTTTTATTGTTCATTAAAAAGTTGATTTGAGGTAGAACATAAAGCTGACATGAGATGTTTGTTCTGGTCAGAACATCACACACTGGACTTTCCTCTGCACACCACAAAATGCTAACGATGCTACGATTGGCTGATTGGCTGACATTGAAACAACCTTCACGTTAATGAAACAACCTTCATAAACGTTCCTCTCGTTGCTTTAAAGAACAAAGAACTAAGTGTTGTAAAGAAAACTCTCATCAGTCAGTGCTGCTCTTCTTATTTAGTCAGAATAAAACGGACTTCAGACTGATTTCCCGAGATGTAAAAGCTTCGCCGCGCTTTGATCTGACACATGGTGATGCGCGCGCAGCCGCCGCCGGGTACCGGCCGGGGTCAGGCTCCTGTGTGTTTGGAGCGAGAGAGGATACAAAGGAAAGACTCAAACTCCCAGTTCATTTGAAACAATGTCTTAAAAGCTCACCATTAACACGGGGAGGCTGCTCTGCCTTATGCTGTTCACTTCTGATGCTATTTTATAATACGTGTGAGTAGTGTTGAAAAAGTGTACAGTCAGAAGCACGACCGCGAAGGAGGGGTGACTGACTGGCTGGTCTGGTCTCGGGATCCTGTATCGTCTCCTCCTTCTCCTTCCAGGACCCCCACAAGTCTGAGCTTGTTCTACGTGATCTGTACTCTGTTAAACCACCTACACACTTAGAGCTGACTCACTTTGCACCTGTAACTGACAAAACTGTCCAGGAGATCATCACCAGTCTGAGTTCATCTACATGCTGCCTCCATGTGTGACCTCCAGATTTCTAAAGTCTGTGCCGAACAGTTTGTAAGCACCACAACTCACATAGTTAACATGTCTCTTCAATCTGGAACATTCCAATGTCTTTGAAAACTGCGGTCATAAAGCCTCTCCTGATGAAGAGCAGTCTTGATGCCGCAGTACTGAGTCATTACCGGCCCATCTCTAATCTGCCATTTTGGGCAAAGCCTCAGTCTTAATTCTGTTACATCTGAGTGCTGCTTTTGACACTGTCGATCATGGGACCCTCTTACAGAGACTAAAGGACTGGGTGGGCATCACTGGCACTGCCCTAAACTGGTTAAATTCCTATCTGGAAGACAGGAAGTTCTTTGTCGAAATTGGTAACTGTGTCTCAGACCAGATGCCCCTGACCTGTGGGGTGCCCCAAGGGTCAATCCTGGGACCCCTTCTGTTCAACCCCTACATGCTGCCGTTAGGTCAGTTGATACACAGCGAGAATGTGTCCTATCACAATTACGCAGACGACACTCAGATCTATGTTTCACTGACGGCAGGTGAATATGGACCAGTGGATTCACTCTGTCACTGCATCCAACAGATCAGTGTGTGGATGCAGAGCAACTTTCTCATATGACTGAAATGCTTTTCTTTGCACTCTTCCCTTGCACTCCATTATTTGACGTAGCCTGAAAATGGCACCTTTTTAAATTTCCTTAAATTAAGGTTTTGTGATTTCTGTCTTTTCTTTGTGATTTTAATACACTTTTTTCCTGTTGTGTGAACCATTTTGAATTGCCTTGTGTACAAATTGTGCTCTACAAATAAACTTTCCTTGCCTTACTCCAACTCCAGGATCTTATTTTTCATATTCTTCACCTTCGTTCACAGCGCCACCACCTTGGCCCTTTATGTCAGACCTCTTTTATTCAATCTAAACTTGCTACCGTAATGGCAGTTGATACAAAACAAAAGTGTTTTTAGTGCTATTACAATTACGCAGATGACTGTCATCGAGACAGACTGACTGTCTCACTGGGGGCAGGTGAATATGGACCAGTGCATCCACTGCGTCCAATGCATTGTTGTTTGAATGCAAAACCCTGTGGCTCAGAGAATAGACTTTAAAGCAGCTCTGCTTGTATACAAGGAGAGACTTGTATACAAGCAGAGCTGTAGCCATGGAGACATGGCCTAGCACCAAAGTACATCTCGGACATGTTAGTGCCATATGAACCATCTCGGACTCTGAGGACCACAGGGACTGTCCTCCTGCTGGTGCCCAGAGTCAGGACTAAACATGGACCAGCCTCCTGCTGGTGCCGAGAGTCAGGACTAAACATGGACCAGTCTCCTGCTGATGCCCATTGTTAGGACTAAACATGGATCGGCCTCCTGCTGGTGCCCAGAGTCGGGACTAAACATGGACCGGCCTCCTGCTGGTGCCCATTGTCAGGACTAAACATGGGGAATCTGTGTTTCAACATTACACAGCTAATTTCTAGTCCCCTCTCATCTGTGCATATGACTGAGGGAATTGTATCTGTATTTTGATTTTTAATTTTTTCAATTTATAAACATTTAAAACCAAACACTGAGAACGAGAACAAGACCAGAGAGAAAAAGACGCAAACTAAAATATGTAGACATCCACCAAAAACATAAAAAAAAGAGAAATCATGACACACAGAACCCAAAAAAAACGTTCCATTTAGTCCACAGTCTGTTGAATTTGTCAAATAAAGTCCGAAAGTAATCCTTTCCATTTTACGAATGTCCAAAGTAATGTCTGTCCAGTCCCTGATTGTCTGTACAATTTGTGTCATCCATTTTTTTGTGTAGGCGTTTTTCGCTGCTGCAGAGTATGTTCCAGATACAACTGTTTATTGTGTCCATGGCAGGAGTCCTCAGGCCCAAGTACATAGTTCCAAAATTGAGTGGAATGGCAATGTCAAAAACTGTTGTAGTGCATCCTTAATTTCAGTCCAAACCTTTTGAACAACAGGACAGTCCCAGAATATGTGGTAGTGGTTTGCCTCCATGCTACCACAATTTCTCCAACAGTCTGTATTTTCCTGAGAGTAATGGCCACTTTGACATGGGGTTATGAAAAAACGTGACACATCCATCCAACATAACTCTCTCCAAACATGTGATTTCTACATCCTGTGGAGGAATGGAGGTTTAAGATTCAACCTTCCGGTTGTTTATAATGGTTTGTTGAAACCCTGGAGACGCCCGTGGCATTCTGATGCTAATCAGGTACTCAATGAGGGAGTGAAAGTCAGTTTACAATACGATGTTGATGGCCCACCCCAGGGCTGTTAGGTAAACAAAGGGATTAGTCTCGAGTGAAACCAAAAGATTTATCTGGAGGCCCCGCCTCTTACATAGAGGATATAAGACTCGATTCACAGATTGAGAATGACTTTTGGATGAGAGTCGAAACGTTTTGTTTTTCTAAAACGGAGTCTAGATGACTACAACTGAATCTTTTTCTACAATGTAACACTCCTGGATGAATGAGGGATTACACTGGTTAGAGGCAGATACCATTTGTGAGAAAATACATTTGACATAAAATTGCATTTTACACTTTTATAAAATTGCATATTGTAAAGAGCAAAGCAAAAATCTCAGTGATACTGTTCCTTATAGTGCATAGCAGCCTCTAGGCATCATCAAAATACCATAAAGTAGATAAATTGATATATTAGCAATTTGTACAAGTGACAGCAAAATTACCTTGGACGTAACAATCCCCATAACTTCGTCAGAGACAAAACTTTAAAAACAGATTTCTCCCTCGCTGACCGTCTGTCAGACTCAGCGCTCAGCCGTCTGACAGACGCGAGGCCGATTTGCATCGGGCAGCGCCGCAAAACGTGGAAGTAAGATGTTAGTTTTCCCCACGCGGTAAACAATGTTGTTTCGGCGTAACAACTCGTAAAAGGACTCGAAAAGACATCGAAATGATGATGGAACGCTCCAGGCTCCCGTGAGTGGACACAACCAAAACAGTTCCACCGTTGAGTACAGTAATAGAGCGTCGCATTTTGATGATGTAGCATGGCGCTTAGAATGACGTCATCAAACGTAAACTGATACTGATTGGTCGGAACTAATAACACAATACTTCTTTTGAGGGCATTTTCCAAAATACGAGTGGAAACATTTTGAAAAACATTTGGAGCATGAATCTAGAAGTATTTCCCCTTCTTTTCATCGCTAGTAGGTTCTTCGTTTGGATTCAATTTTTAATTTACAAGTCGTTGAAGTTGAGAGTATCATCATGTAAAATGATCAAAATCTAATTCCTATCGGTTGTGGACCTCCTTTTTTTTTGGAGTTTGTTTAATCTGCCGTTTTCATTTTATATATGTGCACTATAAAAAGACCTTGTCATTTTTGATTTTGGAATTTTTTTAATGCCCTAATTAAAGACAATGGCAATTGTACACTTTAGTGTGGAGTGACCCAAAACAGTGCAGAAAACAAAACATAAAGTGGCATTCGTTAACCTGAACTCCATGTCCAACATTTTACATTTTTAGATTTCATCATCACAGACAACATTGCTATGGAAAGTTGTTCTTAAAAACATGTCATTTACAACATTCTTTCATGGGTTTTCTATTAACCAAAGCATCGATTTCTGAACAGAAGTTCAGCGTTGGCATTATCCAGCGTAATTAACTCAAAAACGCTCCTGTTTGGTGTGTTTGCAGTCAAGGTAGCGGAGCACAAGTGCTACAGGTTCCACACATCAGATTCTCATCGCTCAAGACTGATCAGAAATCAGCCGCTTTCACGTCATCATGAATGTAGTTTATTCACAGCCAGCCACAGTCAAGGAGCTCAGTCTGACTTTTTTTGGACGTGCCTTTGAACACAGACGCTTCGTTCGAGTGCTCCTTTAAGCGCTGTCTCTAAGGAAGACGCAAAACTGACCAGTCCCCCGCAAAATCCCTGGGTTGTTTGGAGGTGTCAGTCTGGTTCATCGGCCTCGTTATTGTCCAGTTGTAGTGGCCATGTTAGCCTTTCCCAATAAAGCTAAGTTCAGACAGTCCAGAGGCATTTCTGTGTTTTTGTATGTTCTCACACAGGTGTTTCATGTCCCGGACACCATTTGCACACCGAGGCCGGTCTGTAGATGCCGTTTAAAAAAGTAAGCACGGAAAACACAAAAGAGCATGAGCTTCGCTGTAACCAGCCAGCCACGGCTTCTTGCAGTCCCAAGCTGACGAAAGCTTCTGGTATAAGAAGATCCACTTGTCTTTTGGCTCACTGTGACGTAGTCATTTTTCATGGGATTTGCATGGCTAAAGATTCCAGTTACTTTGCTACCAGGCTCATGGTTATTTTCCAACAGCCCACAACCCTATCCTATATATGTATGTTTTAAAGTATTTTACCTGTTTAAACTAATAAAAATAAAAATAATAATAATTCTGAACAAATTATATTGTTTTTAGACAAAAAATTGTTCAATACCATTTGACATAATTGGCTGATTGACAGGAGAGGTGTCTCCCCATCGCCCTTAATGAACCAGCCGCCACTGGTCAAATCATTGACATCAAGCAGAGAAAATGTCTGAGGAGAAGCAGAAACTAATCTATTACAGATCTGAACTAGGGCTGCCCAATATTGGAAAAAAGTGCGATATGCCAAGTCAAGTAATAATTGCATATAATTGCAACATTTTGCTCTCACTGAAAAATATTTCATTTGAATATCCTATGCATTTTTTTGGAAATGTTTAGTTCATCTTATTTCGGCAATGCATTTAATTTATTAGCATTTTGGTAAAAGGTAGGCCACTTCTATTATAATTAGTATTACCATTCATTATTTTTACTGTGGACTGTACATAGTATAAGCTTAACGTGATGCAATATGAGGAAAGCCTGTCCATTTTGAGCTGTGTGTTCATCACTGCTTATGTGCTCTGTACATACTTCACATCACTAGGACGACAGCGTGTGCAGATGATTTGTACTTTCACAATGTTTCATTTGATTTCTAGCCCCTCGAGGCAGCTACTGTTGTGATTTTGGGCGTTACAAAAATAAATTGTAATTGAATTGAATTGAATTTCAAAGCATTGCCATCTGCACATTTTTCAGCACAAACACGTGTTAGTCTATGTCTGAAACTTGCCTTGTTCTTCATCACATGAAACACAGTTTGTTTCTGTGCCATTAAGTCAGAGTTAGCAGCGGGCTACATTAGCACTTCTTTACTTTGACTCTTCCACAGTACGTCTTTTACAATCTCTTCCTTTGTCAGACGAGTTTCCTCTGGTGTTGTGTGTGTGTGTGTGTGTGTGTGACGGCTGCTTCCACGAGTGTGTTTTCTCTGGTGTTGTGTGTGTGTGTGTGTTGTGTGAGACGGCAGCTTCCACAAGTGTGTTTCCTCTGGTGTTGTGTGTGTGTTTCCTCTGGTGTTGTGTGTGTGTTTCCTCTGGTGTTGTGTGTGTGTTTTCCTCTGGTGTTGTACGTGTGTTTCCTCTGGTGTTGTGTGTGTGTGTTTCCTCTGGTGTTGTGTTGTGTGTGTGTGTGTGTTCCTCTGTGTGTGTGTGTTCCTCTGGTGTTGTGTGTGTGTGGTTCCTCTGGTGTTGTGTGTGTGTGTTTCCTCTGGTGTTGTGTTTGTGTTTTCTCTGGTGTTGTGTGTGTGTGTGTGTGTGAGAGAGAGACGGCAGCTTCCACAAGTGTGTTTCCTCTGGTGTTGTGTGTGTGTTTTCCTCTGGTGTGTATGTGTGTTTCCTCTGGTGTGTGTTGTTGTGTGTGTTTCCTCTGGTGTTGTGTGTGTGTGTGTTTCCTCTGGTGTTGTGTGTTTTTCCTCTGGTGTTGTGTGTGTGTGTGTTTCCTCTGGTGTTGTGTGTGTGTTTGTCCTCTGGTGTGTGTTGTCCTCTGGTGTTGTGTGTGTGTTTCCTCTGGTGTTGTGTGTGTGTCCTCTGGTGTTGTGTGTGTGTTTCCTCTGGTGTTGTGTGTGTGTGTGTGTGTTTCCTCTGGTGTGTGTGGTTTTTGTGTGTGTGTGGTTGTGTTTCTTGTGTGTGTTGTGTTTGTGTGTTCCTCTGCTGTGTGTGTGTGTGTGTGTGTTCCTCTGGTGTGGTGTGTGTGTGTTTCCTCTGGTGTGTGTGTGGTGTGTTCCTCTGTGTGTGTGTGTGTGTGTGTTTGTTCCTCTGGTGTTGTGTGTGTGGTGTGTGTGTGTGTTTTCCTCTGGTGTGTGTGTTCCTCTGGTGTGTGTGTGTGTGTGCGTGTGTGTGTTTGTGTGTTTCCTCTGGTGTGTGTGTGCGCGTGTGTGTGCTTCCTCTGGTGTGTTTGTCTGTGTGTTTCCTGTGGTGTGTGTGTGTGTGTGCGTTTGTGTGTGTGTGTGTGTGTGCGTGTGGTGTGTGTGTTTCCTCTGGTGTGGTGTGGTGTGTGTGTTTCCTCTGTGTGTTGTGTGCGCGCGTGTGTGGTGCGTGTGTGTTTCCTCTGGTGTTGTGTGCGCGCGTGCGTGCGTGTGTGCGTGTGTGTGTTCCTCTGGTGTGTGTGCGCGTGTGTGCGTTGTGTGCGTGCGCACGTGCGTGTGTGTTTGTGTTTCCTCTGGTGTGTGTGTGCGCGTGTGTGTGTGTGTGTGTGTGCGGTGTGTGTGTGCGCATGTGTGTGTGTGCGCGCGTGTGTGCGTGTGTGTGCGTGTGTGTGCGTGTGTGTTTCCTCTGGTGTGTGTGTGTGTGTGTTGTGTGTGTGCTGTTTTGTGTGTGTGTGTGTGTGTGTGTGTGTGCGCGTGTGTGTGTGTTCCTCTGTGTTGTGTGTGTGTGTGTTTCCTCTGTGTGTGTGTGTGTTTCCTTGGTGTTGTGTGTGTGTGTTGCCTGTGGTGTGTGTGTGTGTGTGTTTGCTCTGTGTTGTGTGTTTTCCTCTGGTGTGTTTGTGTTCCTCTGTGTGTGTGTGTGTGTGTGTGTGTGTTGTGTGTGTGTTCCTCTGTGTGTGTGTGTGTGTTGTGTGTGTGTGTGTTCCTCTGTGTGTGTTGTGTTGTGTGGTGTGTTTCCTCTGGTGTGGTGTGTGTGTGTTTCCTCTGTGTTGTGTGTGTTTCCTCTGGTGTGTGTGTGTGTGTGTGTTTCCTCTGGTGTGTGTGTGTTGTTGTGTGTTGGTGTGGTTGTGTGTTGGTGTGTGTGTTGGTGTGTGTGTGTGTGTTTGTGTGTTGTGTGGTGTTGTGTGTTTGTCTGGTGTGGTGTGTGTGTGTGTGTTTCCTCTGGTGTTGTGTGTGTGTTTCCTCTGTGGTGTGTGTGTGCTGTGTGTGTCTGGTGTGTGTGTGTGTGTGTGTGTGTGCCTCTGTGTGTGTGTGTGTGCGCGCGTGTGTGTGTGTGCTGTGTGTGTGTGTGGTTCCTCTGGTGTGTGTGTGTGTGTTTCCTCTGCGTGTGTGTGTGTGTGTTGTGTGTGTTGCTGTGTGTGTGTGTGTGTGTGGTGTGGCTGTGTTTTCCTCTGTTGTGTGTGTGCGTGTGTGTGTGTGTGTGTGTGTGGGTGTGGTGTGGTGTGTGTGTGTGTGTGTGCTGCGTGTGTGTTGTGTCCTGTGTGTGTGTGTCGTGTGTGTGTGGTGTGTGTGCTGTGTGTGTGCCTGTGGTGTGTGTGTGTGTGTGCGCGTCGTGTGTGGTGTGTGTGTGGCCGTGCGTGTGTGTGTGTACGCGCTGTGTGCCCGTGTCTGCGTGTGTGCGTGTGTGTTTCCTCTGTGTGTGTGTGTGTGCGCCGTGTGTGTGTGCCGTGCGCGTGTGTGTGCTGTGTGTGTGTTTCCTCTGGTGTGTGGTGTGTTCCTCTGTGTGTGTGTGTGTGTGTGTGTGCGCGTGTGTGTGTGTGCGCTGTGTGTGCGTGTGTGCGGTGTGTGTGTGTGTGTGGTGTGTGCGCGTTGTGTGTGCGCGTGTGTGCGCGCGTGTGTGTGTGAGCGCGCGTGTGTGCGTTCCTCTGGTGTGTGTGTGTGCGCGTGCCTGTTTCTGGTGCGTGTGTTTGCGCGTGTGTGCGTGCGTGTGTGTGTGTTTTCCTCTGGTGTGTGTGTGTGTGCGTGCCGTGTGTGTGTGTTCGTGTTGTGCCTGTGCTGGTGTGTGTGTGCTGTTTCCTCTGGTGTGTGTGTTTGCGCGTGTGTGTGTGTGTGTTTCCTCTGTGTGTGTGTATGTGCGTGCGTGTGTGTGTGTGTGTGTGTGTTTCTTCTGGTGTGTGTGTTGCGTGTGCGTGTGCGCGTGTGTGTGTGTGTGTGTGTTTCCTCTGTGTGTGCGTGTGTGTGTGTTTCTTCTGGTGTGTGTGTGTGTGTGTGCGCGTGTGTGTGTGTGTGCGCGCGTGTCCCACATGTCCCAGACATGGTTGAGTCTAACCTGAAGCCCAGTGAGAGTATGGGGGGGACGAGCTGCAGAAGGCTGGATGCACATCATCAATACAAGAGCTTCACCTGTTGAAGCTTCCTGAAACAAGGCCACAGCAGACGTGCGCTCTCATCAAAGCTGAAGGCGGTCCAAAGAAATATGACAGCTTTTCACCTTTTACCTCTGTGGCCAGTGTATGATCTCACCCGGAAAGTTATTAGAAATGTTTCCAAAAAATCTATCTCCACAAAGAAACACATGCTTAATTGAGCTAAAGATACTAAGAGCATTTCTGGTACAGGTAGAGCACTGACGGGGTCTCGCTGCAGCCAATGGGCCACGCCATGTTGAGTGGACCACCACAAGTTCCACATCCAGTTTGGTTTGGACACTAACGTACCCAATTTAACCACGTAACTATGGTCCAATCATAATCGGTATAACCCCATGTGCTCACCTTGTCCACACGTGAGATGAGCACAGATGATGGACAGTGTGCCGTTCGCTCCAAGGCTGCCTCGCGCATTCAAGCCGACACACACACACACACACACACACACACACAGTGTTCTGGCACCGATCCCATTGGTACACACACAAGCACACAGGAACACATGCGTGGCCAAGAACGCATATTGAGCAACAACCTGTGTGTTTGTGTCAGTTCTTCAGTGGGTGGTGGATCATGATAGACGCTGCGGTCACGTACCCCAGTCAGGAGCAGATGAACCACGCCTTCCACACCTGCGGAGTCTTCTCCACCATCGCTTTCTTCATGTGAGCTCCACTGTCATTACACACATACACACACGTCATTTTAAAGGAGACATATTATACTAAATGGACTTTTAAGAGCAATTTACCATGTTTGAATTGTTTTTACTTCACATTTACCTCTGAAGTTTTATATTGACCTTATTCTGGAAGGTGCCCGAGTGCCACAGTCTGTTGGAATCCTCTTTCCGGTTGTATTCATTCACATGGCGATCTCAATAGCAAATAAGTTCTACACAGACTAAAAAGCCGTTTTCAGGCCGCCCAGGGAAGAGTGTCATGTTGACTTGTTGGTCACATGAACAGTGACCATTTTACACAAATCTATCTACTTTAGAGCGTATTTTAGCGGAAAGACTCTTTCCTCGTTCACCACTTGGGAAACAGAGTTCCTACTTTTATCCGTGATTAAAAGAGGCAAATGTGGGCAGGTTGGAATAAGTTATTTGTACATGTTTGAGGAATCTTTATTCTCTAACCCTGACGCCATTACTCGAACTATCTCTGTTCTTCCCCACCCCCAAGACATGCCCACTACCCCCCAGACACGACGCATGTCCACAGACACGCCCCCTGCCCCCCAGACAGCCCCTGGTCCCCAAGACACACCCCTTACCATCCAGACATGCCCACTACCCCCTAGACACAGCCCCTTTCAAAAAATATTTGAAAGGTGATTTTGACTTCCCTTGGGGCCACAGGCGTAACTCTTTACTGGTGTCGAGCTGTCAGGACAGTCCCCACCAACATTTCTGTCACTTGATGGCAGATCATGTCCAGAATGTATGGGCAAACGGACCACCTCTTTTCTCTCCTCTCATGTTTGTGTTCAATGTGTACACAGTCTTGCCAAAGAGATGCATTTTCAAGCGAAGTCCAAATGTAGTGGTGGTCCACAGGGGTGTACACACACTTTCCCACTCTTCTTCTGTCTAAATTAGATGACCTTCTCTTTCCCATTTGGTTTGAATATTTTTAGTAGTATTTTTAGAGTATTTGTCCAGATTAGAAATAGATTGATATAATTTAGATATTATTTCCCTTGAAAGTTCTGATTATAAACATCAGTCAGAGGGTCATAATGGTCATTACTTTCTTGGTTATAATAACTCCTTATTTGTAAAACCTATAAAAGTCCTGTTTCTCCAAGACAAAGGATTCTTTCAACATTTCAAAGCTTTTCATGTATTCTCTTTTACAATCTGGTGAAAAACTTTTATACCTTTTGGAATCCAGACCTTGAATCTCAGGGCAGTTCTATTTGGTACAAAATCTCGGTCAGAAGACAACCAGTTAAAGATTTGAACATCTTTGTTTAGTTTGTATGTTTGGATAAGCTCCTTCCATGTTGTAAGCACAGATTTGACCCAGGGATTCGGAACTTCCTCCAAATGACTTGTCCGTCACAACATTGATCTCAGTATTTATCCATTGAGCTTCATATTCTGGGTCACACCAGCACAGCACGGCTCTGATCTGTAATAAAGTCATTTTTCAAACAAGACAAACCCCAGCCCCCTTTTCCCCTGCCATATGAATATGTTTTATTCCACTCATCAAACAGCCGGTTGGGATGGAAACTGGAAGAGTCTGGGACAGGCAAGTTTATTTGTAGAGCACAATTCCTGCACAAGGCAATTCAAAGTGCTTCACAACAGGAAAGAAATGCATTAAAATCACAAAGACATGGCAGAAATCACAAAATAATAATTCAAGACATAAAAGAGATGAGTGCAAAGAAAAGCATTTCAGTCATATGACCTGACTCTGGCACCAGCAGGAGGCCGGTCCATGTTTAGTCCTGACTCTGGGCACCAGCAGGAGGCCGGTCCACGTTTAGTCCTGACTCTGGGCACCAGCAGGAGGCCGTCCACGTTTAGTCCTGACTCTGGGCACCAGCAGGAGGCCGGTCCACGTTAGTCCCAGCATGGCCGGTCCACGTTTAGTCCTGACTCTGGGCACCAGCAGGAGGCCGGTCCACGTTTAGTCCTGACTCTGGGCACCAGCAGGAGGAGCCGGTCCACGTTTAGTCCTGACTTGGGCACCAGCAGGAGGCCGGTCCACGTTTTAGTCCTGACTCTGGCACCAGCAGGAGGCCGGCTCATGTTTCCTGTCTTATAAAGCCTTTGGGCCCAAATAATCTTAAAAAAAAGAAGTAAAAAGAGAAAAAGGAAGTGACGAGAAATCCGTGCAAATACATTCATTTTTTATAGTTTCAATCCTCTGACTTAGACTTAAGTCTGGGATAAGGTTCCATTTTTCCAAGTGGAGAAAAGGGGAGCATAGTTTTTCTCCAAGATTGTTGATAGTTTTTATGGAGGACCACACCTAAGTATTTAAAAGATTCCAAGTCTTTCTAAAGGGACACAGGAGAGAATTTCAGTTTGTCGGACATTTAATCGGTTTCCAGACATTGGACCAATATCGTGAAGGAAATGCATCACACTACGTATGGACATTTCTGGTTTGGTCAGAATTTTAACACGACGAACATTTGCATAGCAAGTCATTTTTTCTGTCCCATCAATTGAGACACCGTCAATCTTTTCAGATTGTCTAATATATTAAGCCAAAGGTTCCAAGTAGAAGGTAAACAACAGTCGTCATCATCCAGGACAGTGCCCCTCTCTTTCCTAACTAACCTTCATGTCATCAGCAGAGAGTGGCTGCTCAGATGAACACAATTTATGTCATTTAGATATGAATATAGACCTGATTAAAGGACAGTCATTCCTATTGCCTTGATTTTATGTATGTGTTCCAAGAGGCACTCTTGACAAACAGATGTATATTTTATTTTGACCCAACTTGCCTCATTATGGGAATTAGCAGGGATTGGGACGATATCGTTTTATCACGATTTCGATTCTTGTCTCAATATATGGGTCACAATTTTGATTATAATTTAGATTTTGGTTGGGCCAAATTGTTAATTTGACTGAATAAAAATGAACTCAAAAAACAAAATAAGAAAACAGTATGCATTAATGTAGGGCCATTAAGTCAGGAGTTTGTTGTTTTATTTGCTTTCATATGAGTTGACTAAAAATCTGAATTTGTAATCATTGAATTAATGAATAAATAGGTTATTAGCTATTAGAGATACAAATCACCTTTAGACTTTTTGTATTTTGTGCATTTTACTTTGCATGTTATTTTGATTATTTATTTGACTCTCGGTCTGTATGGTCTGTTAACTCTGCCTTGTCCCCAGCATGCACACGCACACACATGCACGCACGCACGCACACACACACACACACACACACACACACAACACCCACACACACACACATGCACACACACATGCATACACACGCACACATACGCACACACACCGAACGCACACGCGCACACACAACAGCACACACACACAATACACACACACCACCACACCACACGCACACACACGCAGCACACACGCACACACACACAAACACACACGCAACATGCACACCATCGCACACACCACAGCATACACACACACCACGCGCACTACACGCATCGCACACGCACACACCACGCACACATTTTACACACCATACACGCATCACACACAATGCACACACATACACGCACACATAGCACACTTACGCACACACCACCAATATGCACAACCCACACACACGGCATCACACGCACCAACAATACCCAGACACACAGCACGCGCACAACACGCCATACACACACACTCCAATGCCCACGCACCACAGGCGGCACACACACCGCACAACGACCGCATGCAGCACCACACGACACGCACACACACACACACAACACACGGCACACACACGGCACGCGGCATGCACCACACGGCAACACATACCGCAACACACACACACGCGCACACACATGGCACACACACGCGCACACACATGCGCGTGCCAACACGCACACGCGCATGGCACACGCCACATCACGCGGCATGCACCACACATGCACACACGCACACACACACACACACACACACGCACACACACACATGCACACACGCACACAACACACACACACTCACCCACAACCTGTTCTACTTTCTTGTTTACTACTTAACAAATTATACCAAGTAAAGGTGTCTAAAGAGGTTGTTTTATAAGGAATTGACTTCTGGTTACACACGCTCCCTCCGCCGCCACCGAAACATCAAAAATATAGTCTGACCCACATAATCCCAGAAAAGATTAAAAAGAAATGAGCGGACAAGGAAAGCACAAACTACAGGACCAATACAAACAAAGCTACCGACCCACAGCCCCATTAAAAAATGGCCCGAATCACACGGACAGCAGCTCTTCACCCAAAGAGGGGGTTCTGCCGGCCAAGATAAAAAATCTCACGGCGTTATTTTGCCGGAGAAAGGTGAAGAGGTGACGCTGCACCGATTAGTGCTCATGATGTGTTAAATCAAATGTGAAATGCAGTATGGCGTCGTTTAGAACGGAAATGAAGGCAGTAATCGAACGGCCCGACTCGACCAGTTTGAAAACGATATAAGGGAGCTGAAAGCGGTATTTCAGACAATACAGATGAGTTGCAGACACTGAGGGCCAAGATGGAAATGATGCGGGCCAAGATAAGGAAGCTGCAGACAAGACAAGAATATGAAAAATAAGATCCTGGATTTGGAGTCCAGATCACGTAGACCTAACCTTGAAGGCTCAAGTCCCTCCCAACACATGGCCTGGGCAAACCAAGACCAGCAGCTGATAAACCACGAGGCCTGATTATGAGGTTTCTCAACGACCGTGTGAAGGAACGCGTCCTGAAGGCTGCAAGGGTCAAAGGAGACCTCCAGTACAAAGGCAAGCGTGCGTTCTTTGCTCCAGATATTCCATACGAGGTTCATTAACAATGAGCAAAGTTCCACCACATCTGTGAGGAGCTCAGGAAGAGAAAACTGAGACATGGATTCTCTTTCCCCGCGACTCTTCTGGTGACTTTTGAAGGTAAAAAATATGTGCTCAAAACATTTTTTTTTTTGTGTAGCATCCGTTAACGTTAACGGCACATTGAACCCAATTAAGGAATCAAAAATTTTAACAAAAATTAGAAAAGAAAGAATAGACATTCTAGATTTACAAGAGACACATTTGAATGACATTTAACATTAAAAACTAACCAAATTCTTAAAAAATTTAAATAAAAATCAGATGGTTGGAGGGAATTCTTTTGGAAAAGTGTGACACGTTTTTTCATGTCTCCATATCAAAGTGCTCATTATTCACCGGGAGATTCTAACTGTTGGAGAAACTGGTTGTGCGGAAGCAAACCATTTCCAGGTGTTTTGGGACTGGGGATTTTGTCTTCTGTTTATGTCCTGTGCTATGTTTTTTTTGGTTTGTATATTGCTCTCTGGTCGTGTTCTTCAGAATCAGAATCAGAAAGGGGTTTATTGCCATTGTCAATGAACAAAATTCACAAACAGGAACTTGTCTTGGCCTTAAGGTGCAACATAAAACACTGGATTTTCATATATGTTGTTTTTATTATTGCTCAAAGGGCATGCATTAAGAGACAATTTAAAATTACTATAGTGTAAAATAAAAATAGGCATTACTATGTACACAAGAGTTACAGTTACATTTACAGTTGTAGTGCAGAAAGTGACAGTGCAGTGAGTGATGAATAGTGTAGTTAAAGTGGCAGGTGCGTATGTGTGAATTGTGAAAATGTTTAAACAAAAAAAAGGAAAACTTGGAAGATCACATTTTTTCTGAATCGCAACACGTGTAAATTATGAGCGCCTTTAATTAGCCTACTGACATGTAAAGCCAAAAGTCTTTAGTCTTTAAAAGTTCCTATTTTAGTCAATTCCTGTGTCGATTTATGTCAAATAAAAAGGGACAAAAAGAAACTCTAAAACTCACCTCTGTTACAATATTGCTGCAGTAAGTCTTGTTGACTTCATGTCTGCGACAGCACCAGAATCACCACACAAAGGCATGGAGGGACACGTGAGAATTGAACTCAACACCCAAGTTGGAATGAATACTATTTTGAGAATGATCCCATCTCTAGAATTGACACCAGCTGTATACGACACATTTTCACACACTGCAAATTGTACGTTTTGAGTTGCATCTCAAACCCGTCCCATGAGAAATGAATGCTATGATATCAGTCACAGGTTGTGTTGATGTCGCAAATAAGAGACAGCAGGCGTTTGAGGGTGAAGGCTGTGTGTCCTGAGGATGCAGTGACATGGGAGAGAGTGCAGTGTGGCTCTAACTATGGGATCTCTCTGTGTTGTGGCAGGATTAATGCAGTGTCCAACGGGCAGGTGAGAGGAGACACCTACGGAGAGGGCTGCCTTGGACGCACAGGTCAGTAATGCTCAGCGTCACTGTATAGTTTTGTTTCTTTCATATTTGAATTTATTCATGGGAATCCGCCGGAGATGCTATATCTCTATATCTCGTCACCCCCACCACAAGACCATCTCAAAGTCAGCCAAAATATGAAAAAGTTTACAAAATAGCAAGTTATTTCAGGCAACCATTGCTATTAGAAACATTGGCAATCATTTTCAAGTATGTAAACAGAGATGTTCTAAAGAAGCCTAAAGTAGTGAGGGATCTCAGAGATTAGATTGTTCCAATCTAAAGGAGCCTTAAAACAGGACTTTCGACCGACCTCTTTGCGAATGCGAGGGACATTGCCCTTCAAGGCAACTGCTGTTGTGATTTTTTATTACAAAAATACACGCCGTTCCAAATGATCATGATCACAAATTACATTTTTTGCTGATTTTGCCAAATAGTCAATATAAATGACAGTTATCATAATTTTCAAGTCATCAACCTTTAGAGTACAATTTGATCATCTACAGGGGCATTAAGCAAGAGTAAATTCAGTTTGTTACGTAATCAATGTGTGGCTTGAAATGTATTTCTGAGTCAAGCCAAATGACCAGATATTTAACTGAGGTTTCCTTCGTCATTGGGCTTCCATCAAGTTTAGCATATTGAAGGGAATGACAAGTGCAAAGGAGCATAGATAAAGATTTTTTCATATTAAGTGTTAGGAGGTTACTTCTTCCAGTTTTGTACTGACTTGAACTGCAATTTGTTCTGAGGAAGGAATTGGAGCTGGAAAAATAGAAAACAGTATCATCTGAATATACATTTTGTCACTCTTAAGGGAGCTCATTAATGAAATAGAAAGCACCAGGGGACCGAGAGTACATACTTTCATACCTTCATCAGACTGTGCATCTTTGAATACTACAAAATGCCATCTACAATGAAGCATTGAACCATAGCAGAGCACTTCTGTTAAGACCTATAGATTTAGGCGAGTCCAAATGTAGCTAATGGTCTACAAAGTCAAAAGCCTTGGAGAGGGAAAAATATAGCACTTCTGATCAAAGGAGAACACCTCATCGGTGAATTTAACTGAAGCTGTTGTAGTGGAGTAACCAGTGCAAAAGCCTGGTTGAGAAAGGCGGTAAGATGTTATATTGATTAAGATATTTATATAATTGTTGATCAAAAAAATATTTTGGTAATAGTAATTTGGTAATTACTTACGTTAGTGTAGTCTCTTCCCTTAAATATTGGAGTAACTCTTTTCCAGACAATTGGGATGGAGCTGGTATCTAGAGAAATACTGTACAAGTCAGAAAGATCCAAGCATAAGAAATTTGGCTTCCAGCCCATCAAGGCCTGCACATCATTTTTTGTTCAGAAATGGCTTGAAGTACTCCAGATGGTCGAATTCTAGTAAAATAAAATGATCAATCAGTTTGTCTTGATAAACTTGATGAAGCTATTAATTTAAGGAAAGTGTGCATTAAATGTCTGAGCAGTTGTAAGAGGATCAGAAAGATCATTATCATGGACAAGAACCCGATCAGTAGAATCATTATTTGATGTATTGAGAAGGTTGTCTAGATGTTTTCAAAACTGTTAAGAATTATTCAGTGGGACTATCTGCTCAGATAAATCTTGTAGATGATTAGGGCCTAGTACGATGACCTCAGTTTTTTCAGGGTTAAGAAGCAGATAATGAAGTGTCATCCAGGTTTTTATATCCTTCACACAAGCCACCAAGTCTGTCTGCTTGATCGGTCTGATCGGGTTTCATTGATAAATACAGCTGTGTGTCATCTGCAGAGCAGTGGAAGTTAATGCTATGTGTAACGCTAATTTGAGAGGTTATTAAGAGTTATTTCAATGGATTGCATATGACCATAACAGAAAAATCCAGATTAGCTACAGGAGCTTGTGGTGGATGAAAATACAAACACAGAAATATGATAAAATAATAATTGTATTAAATAGAACAACAAACTAAACAAATAAATAAATAAATCTTCGAAACAACCCGAGGTTGTTCCAGCGTTTGACAGTTCAGTTCCTATCCCTTTGAGTTAAGGTCTTTGGAAGTTCAGGTTTTGGGAAAAATGGGAAAAAACATATCATACAGGTGGAGGAAAAACTAATGCAATTTAGGGTGTCCGTATCCGGAAAAAACAAAGAATGGTCCTACCAGGTTCGTAGGTAATTTGGGTCGTTCTTGAAGAGGAAATCAGGGTATTTATTTGGGTGGAGGGAAAAAAAACCTGACCTACAAAACAAAGGTCGAGGAAAAAATCCACAATTAACATTTATATATCTTTTTTATATATATATATATATATATATTACGAAATTGATTACTAGTAACTGATTGCAACATATATATATATATATATATATATATATATATATATTATATATATACGTTGCATGCAGTTACTAGTAATCAATTTCGTAATCATAGCAATTCGTTATTACAATTAAAAAACAAGTTCATTAAAGTTCATTTAAGTTCATTCAAGTATTCAAGTAAATCAAAATTAATTCATTTAAGTTCACGTTGCCGCAACAATTCATTAAATCAGATATCGATAACGGCGGAGAAAAGTTTGCTTTTATAAGCGACAGTATCGCTTCTATCGGCGGCGGTTCCAGTGAGAATGTATATGATTCACTCACCATTGAGTTTGAGAGTTTTCAGTCAAGGATTCGTGTAGTTTTGAGTAGTTTTTTCTTATCAATCCATGAGTTCTGCACAGTCCACAGCCGGAACAGGTGGTGGAAACAGGAAGTGGAAAGGCCTCAGGGTTTTTTTATTGCAGCGCCACTTGTGGATGGGTGAATGAAATGTTAAATGGGTCGGTGTCAGCCTTTAGAGGTTGAGTTTGAGACATGGGTGACACATGCTTTCTGATAATGTTACCTAACGGTCGCATATAAAGAGTAAACAGAATTGGTCCGAGTACTGAACCTGTGGCACACCGTAGGTTACTTTAGAACAGGGGGAGGAGCAAACTGGTACCTTTCCGAATAGGTAGGATTTAAACCAGCTGAGGGCGGGGCCTCTGACACCTACATCAGATTCTAACCTCTGCAGTAGAATGTTGTGGTCGATTGTGTCGAACGCTGCACTGAGGTCCAATAGAACCAGGATTGAGACCAGTCCATCGTCAGCAGCTAATAACAAATCATTTGTGACTTTAACCTGACTGGAAATCTTCAAATAAGTTATTGTCCTGTAGGGGTGATAAAGCTGTTTAACTACAACTCTTTCAAAGGATTTTTAGAGAGACAAAGGAAAGAATTTGAAATAGGTCTGTAGTTTACCAACAGGTCAGGATCAAGATTATGGGCCATATTTTGTCCCCCAATCAGAGCTCATTTCCTGACATCTTTCATCACGCAATATTGATGACAGTGCAGGGGTAGAATTTGAACAAGAGGTGTGATTATGCCAAAAAATGAGGTGAAGCAACTTGAGGCCGTGGTCTGGTGCATTCTGTGAACGCCAGAAACGTAACTAATAAACTTCCAAACTAGTGCACTGGAGTTGTGTTACTGCCCCCACATGGATGTGATAATCCCAATAAACAACCTTCATGGGCATAAATAACACATTATAAATGATAAAATGATGAATACAGCTCTTAAAGCTCTTTGCTGGACCAGATTGGAACCGTGTAGGAACCGCAGACTGAAAGCACAACACGAGGTCTGCACGTATGATCAGACTTTCGGCACTCAGCTCTGGAGCAGACCACAGTGGGCTGTCCTCCCACCGAGCACTCAGGTGTACAGCTGTGCGTAACGGTGTGGTGCAGTGCACGTGACTCAGTCACGTGCACTGCACCACCAAACCAAGACCAGGTCCTTGTCCAGGACCTGGTCTTGGTTTAGTCCGGTTAAATTGGCACAATCCCATTTTAAGGACATACGCTCCAATCACCGTGGAAACTGGGACTGGGCTCAGCGGGGCAAGTGCCACAAGGTTATGCACAAGAAGTCCGCCACACGTCTCTGCCTGTAAACTCTCAACGCAAGGGGACAGTCATCACCGGGGCTCAGAGGGCTGGCACCGGGACTAATTGCGGTTCATTGCAGCAGTCTGGAGGTGTGCGCTTCCGGATCATCTGCTTCCGTGGGTCTGCTGCTGCCTGCCCTCATTTATGGATCACAAGTCCAGTTTAGAAGCAGACTGCTCAGCACCTCCTGGGTTTGGACTTGGTTTAGTCTGGGCACCCCAGTGATCACGGCGAGCTCTCTGCGTTGTGCAAAAACAAATAAAGGTTAATTAAATAAAGAAACAATGCGCAAAGGCTGCATTTCAATATTTTATTTTATTCATTAAATTTTTTTAAATTTAGGGAACAGATTGAAAAAGTTATTTCTCACTTCTTTCATTGCCTGGATATGAGGCCATGACAAACATCACCCATGGGTGGTGCTTTTGAATGCCACAGTTTTCAGTCATTGGTTCATACACTATCACCATATATGGACTGGCACCATCCCACTCCAGCCTCTTTATGCCAGTGTTAAAGTTGGGAAGGTAAAAGTCCGACCTGGAAAAGGCTCCTGTTAACGCTAAGTAAAAGTAAAATATGCCCTTATATAACCACTTTCTAATTTAGTATTTATTATATTAAGAATAGAATCATCATAGAAGAAGAGAATATAATTAGGGGGAGAATGTCTTTCAGGAGTCTTTGAATCGCTTGACCTTGTGATATTTCAGTTTTTCTTTTTTAATACATTTGCAAGCATTTCTACAGTTCTGTTTTTTCTGTCAAGAGGGGGGCTGAGTGTGCTTTAATGAGAAATAAAATCAACTTTTTTTATTTTAGCAAATGGCTGCAATGACACCAAGAAGGGGTCTGAATACGTTCCCGTACACACTGTATGTGTGCTTTGTGCTTTGTGCTGTGTGTCATCTGCAGAGCAGTGGAAGTTAATGCTATGCTTTCTGATAATGTTGGCTAACGACAGCATATAAAGAGTAGACACAATTAGACCAAGTACTGAACCCTGTGGCACACCGTAGGTTACTTTAGAACAAGCTCTGGTTTACATCAACAAACTGGTACACCTACATCACATTCTAACCGCTGCAGTAGAATGCTGTGGACAATGGTGTCAAACCCTGCACTGAGAGCATTGAGACCAGTCCATCATCAGCAGCTAATAACAAATAATTTGTGACTTGAACTAGGGCAGTTTCTGTGGTGAGCTCGGAACCCTCACGGGTAAACTTCGAATAGCATCTTTGTTTAGTTTTTATGTTTTCATTAGCTCCTTCCATGTGGTAAGTACAGATTTTTACCCAGGGATTCTTAACGTCCTCCAAATGACTCAACTATCTGCCAGTAAGGCCTGTAAAGGAACCCACGGCACAACATTAATTTCAATATTTTTCCATACTTAACATACTTACATAACACCAGTACAACAAGGCTCTGATTTGAGCTGAAATAAAGTATTTATTGGAGAAAAAGGAAACCCCAGTTTCCTTTTTCTTTTGATAATTGTAGAGTTTTAAATCGGATTTCTGGTTTCTTGCCTTGCCACACAAATCTTAAGATTGCTTTATTCCACTCATCAAACAGCTGGTTGGGGATGGAGATGGAAAGAGTCTGGAATAGATAGAGAAATCTGGGCAAAAAATTCATTTTTAGTTTAATTCCTCTGACTAAGTAAATTTTTCAAGATCTTTCTTTATAGTGGAGAAAAGAGGAGTATAGTTTTTTTTCTCCAAGATTGTTGATAGTTCTTTATGGCACCTAAATATTTAAGGTATTCCATTTGCCATTTAAATTGGTTAGTCTTTCTAAAGGACAGAGGGGGTTACCAGTAAGAGAGAATTTCAGTTTTCTGCACATTTGGTTTGTATCCAGACATTGGATCATCATCATGAAGGAAATGGATCACATTAGGTATGGAAATTTCCGGTTTGGTTAAATATAAGAAGTCATCATCTTCATAGCTGACAATTTTATGTTCTGTCCCATCAATTGAAACACCATAAATTGTTTCCGATTGTCTAATTTATTGGTTCAATGGTTCAATGGTTCAAGTACAACACAAACAAAAGGGGGGACCAAGCAAAACCCTGTCTCACCCCTCTTTCCAAAGTCAGTGAGTCTGTTAAGTGATTAAGTAATTATTGATGTTTGGCCATCACAAAGAGCCTCAATATTTTTTATTATTAAATCATCTATTTAAAATTTGTTTAGCACTTTAAATAGATATGGCCAGCTAACAGAAACAATAGCTTTTTCAGCGTCCAGACTTATTATTACAGCTTTGTTTTGTTGTTTTTGTATATGGTTCTTTTATGTGTAAAGATCGTCTTATGTTGTCTTGTGTTTGTTGTTTGTTAATAAACCCTGTCTGATCATTGTGAATTAAATTTGGGAGTATTTGTTACATTCTTTTGGAGATAATTGAGGCGTATATACCTTTTATAGGGCGAAGTCAAGTTGATCCTTCCCCTCTTTAGGTATTCTCTTCCGGTTCACGGTTGCTAGAAAGACTGAGCTCCCCAAAACTGTCGATTGTATACTTTTTAAGGATACGTTTTATATCAAGTACAGCCTATAACAGTGTTTTATTACGTTTTTATCTGGATTAACTACTTTTAACCACTGGATGTCTGGATTTTAACATTTTAAACTACTTGGACACTGACCCGGCGACATCAAGGAGGATGCCGTCGCTCACCTCCTCATCCGGCTGTGAGAATTGCTGTAGGTCCACTGCACGAGAGGGAGTTTCCGCTTCTGCACCCACCTCCACCTGCCGCTTCACCTACACCTGCCGCTTCAGCTCCATTCGGAGCCTCCGTAACTGCCCCCTACCCATGCCGGGCTAAAATGCTCGTTGTGAGTCGGGGGGGCTCCGCCGCGCCCTCCCAGCGCACGCAGAGCTCAAACACTTGTCGTGAGCTGGGAGGTTCTGCGCCTTTGGCCTTGCGGGCCAGTCATCTCTGGGAGCTCCGAGGGGGTTCCGCAGGGGAGGCGCAGCTGTTGCACCGGGCTGCACTCAGAAACCCACAGTACTCGTCTTGGGATCATCCATGGTGAGAGACGTGCGCGTGGGAAAGGGCTACACCTCCTGTCATCCTGGTGCCCTTGTGCAGGACATGAAGACCACCGCTCCAAACATCCTGCGTCATCACTCATCTGTGTCTTCTGTGGTCGTTCATGTTGGCACAAACGATTTAAAACTACAGCAATCAGAGAACCTTAAAGAGGACTTTACTTCCCTGATCAACACTGTGAAAAGCACTGGAAAACTGTGTGTAATATCAGCGCCCTGCTTTGGAGACGTGAAGTTCAGGTGAACATTAGTGTCAGTGCCTCAACCTGCCCAACACTATTGCACCTATGCAAATGGAAAAGGAATCAGGTGACAATCCTGTAGTGAATAATAATATTAACAAACAAGATTGAAAAAACTACAAATCATATTTAATCAACCCATCCATCCATCTTCTTCCGCTTTATCCGGGGCTGGGAAGCAGTCTAAGCAGGGACTCCCAGACTTTCCTATCCCCAGACACTTCCTCCAACTCCTCCGGGGGGATCCCGAGGCGTTCCCAGGCCAGCCGAGAGACATAGTCCCTCCAGTGTGTCCTGGGTCTTCCCCGGGGCATCTTCCCGGTAGGACATGCCCGAAACACCTCCCTAGGGAGGCGTCCAGGAGGCATCCGGAACAGATGCCCGAGCCACAGCTGGCTCCTCTCGACGTGGAGGAGCAGCGGCTCTTTTTCGAGCTCCTCCCGTATGACTGAGATCCTCACCCTATCTCTAAGGGAGCGCCCAGCCACCCTGCGGAGGAAACTCATTTCGACCGCTTGTATCCGGGATCTTGACCATAGGTGAGGGTAGGAACATAGATTGACCGGTAAATCGAGAGCTTTGTCTTTCTACTCAGCTCCTTCTTCACCACAACGGTCCGATGCAGCGACCGCATCACTGCGGACGCTGTCACCGATCCGCCTGTCAATCTCACGCTCCATTCTTCCCTCACTCGTGAACAAGACCCCGAGACACTTGAACTCCTCCACTTGGGGCAGGGACTCCCCACCCACCTGGAGAAGGCAAGCCACCTTTTTCCGGTTGAGAACCATGGCCTCAGATTTGGAGGTGCTGATTCTCATCCCGGCTACTTCACACTCGGCTCAAACCGTCCCAGTGCATGTTGCAGGTTTGATGGAGCCTTCAGGACAACATCATCTGCAAACAGCAGAGATGAGATCCTGTGGTCCCCAAACAGGACCCCCTCCGACCCCTGACTGCGCCTAGAAATTCTGTCCATAAAAACAATGAACAGAACCGGTGACAAAGGGCAGCCCTGAGGAGTCCAACACGCACTGGGAACAGGTCTGATTTACTGCCGGCAATGCGAACACAGCTCCTGCTCCGGTCATACAGGGACCGGACAGCCCTTGAGCAAAGGCCCGGACCCCGAACTCCCGCAGCACCCCCAAAGGACACCGTGGGACACGTGCGAAAGCCTTCTCCAGATCCACAAGCACATGTGGCTGGTTGGGCAAACTCCATGAAACCCTCGAGCACCCGATGGAGAGTATAGAGCTGGTCCAGTGTTCCACGACCGGACAAAAACCACAGATTAATAACATTAAACCTACTAAAAGCCTGCCATATCAATTACTCAATCCGATAATGTTCAAAACACTGACTTAAATATATCAACATTTAATCAAAAAAAGGTCTTCGAATGAGTCACATGAATGTGTGAAGTCTTCAATCAAAAATAGACTTTATTAGAGTGTGGGAAAAAACAAGCAAATCCTGATATATTTGTTTCTCATTGGCTCACCTCCAGGATCTCAGACGCTGACATTTCATTGGTAAATTAGAATATATTCCGTTGTGATAGACCAGTAAAGGAGGCGGAGTAGCAAATTTCTAAAATCTTGTTTTACTGCAACTGTAAATTCCAAAGTCTCCAAGTCAAAGAGTTTTGAATACAAAGTCCTAGAGATGGAATTGGTCAAATAATCCTGGAAAATGACAGTTGTAGGTTTTATGGTCCTCCGTCTGCTCCTGGGGGAGCTAGAGGACTTCTTTACCTTCCTCTCCACTTTGGATCATTCTGACTTACTTGTTTTAGGCGACATGACATCGATTGGTCCAAAACTTCTGACAGTCTAAAAAGCTATTGTAGTGAATTAAACCTCCCACAACTTCTTACTGCTCCACCCGTCTGACCTAAAGACCACTTAAAGCAACATTACTGGACATTATCTTAAGCAACAAGCCTCAGAATGACCATTGTATGCGTCTTTCCTCTGGACTGTAGTGACCACTGTCCTATTGGGTGTGTGCGGAACACAAAATGTGTTAAATCCAAATCACTGTTAAAAGTCCTACAAGCATTTTAATGAGCAAGCATTTCTGTCTGATCTGTTCTGTAGTGACATTGGTTTGACCACGAGTGTTCCAGAACCCAACACAGCTCTGGACTTTTTCATAAAACATTTAATGCTATGACTGATAATCACGCCCCTCTTAAAAGAGTCAGGGTCAAAAATAAGAATAATCCCTGGTTCTGTCAGGACATTGTGGCATTATCTCGAGAACGTGACAAAGCCTGGGCAGAAGCCACGGAAACCAAACCAGCAGCAGATTGGCAGCAGTTTTGTCATAAGCGCAATAAATATGTCTCTACTGTTCGTACAGCCTAAAACATCTTACTACGTCAATACTTTCATGAATCTCAGGGCAATTCTGCAACATTATTATGCGATAAATTCTTATTGCATAATTCGACTCCCTCTTTACCAATTAAATTATTAAAGATTCAACGAACTTGACGACAAAAATATATTTGTGATGCGTTTAATCAGCACTTTGCTGAATCTGGAAATATCTTTGATGCTGCTGCTCCATCTGTTGCTGTTACCCAAATACATGAGAATAGACATGATCAAGTATTTTCCCTTAAGCCCTTTACACAGTATGAAGTATTAAATATGTTGCTCTTTATGGAGCCAAAAAAGTCCACTGGAGCTGACACCCTGAACCTAGTTACTTTTGTTATCAGCCCCACTAATAGTCAATTGTTTAACTCATGTTTTTAATCTCACAATTCAAACTGAAAGTATCCCATTACTGTGGAAAACTGCTTTGTTCTCCCTTTGCACAAAGGAGCCAGGAAAATGATTTGAATAATTTCAATCTCCAATCTCAAAATTATCCTGCCGAGCAAAACTCTGAGAGAAGCTCATAAGTAACCAGGTGCGTGTGTTCTTAACCAAATTTCCATTTAGATGGATACCAGTCTGGATTTAGACCAGGACATAGCACTATCACAGCTGCTACCAAAGTTATACATGATATTGCTCTTGGAGCGTCTGGATGCTGTTGGTTTTGATACTAATTCTTAAAAATGGTTTGCCGATTACCTCACAAATAGAGTTCAAGCCGTTTCTCGCTGATGGCTTTCAATCTGAATTTTCTTACTTTAATAAATGAGTTCCTCAAGGCTCTGTCCTTGGACCACTGTTATCAACAATTTATATAAACTCAATTGGGAGGATTGAGGATTTCACTCCTTCCAACAAAACTGTGTTTCATCAAATTATTAATGAATTCAAATAAAACAAAATGTTTGCTCTTCTCCAAAAGACACTCTATTGACCCAAAAAATACATCTATTCTCACACTTGATGGTAAAAGTACCCCATTACAAATACTTGGGCATCTGGATGGATGATAAACTCTCCTTCAACAAACACGTACAAGAGCTGACAAATCATCTTAAACCAGATTGTCATTCTTCTTTAGAAATAAAGAATGTTTTCCTCTTAATTGTAGAAAACAGTTCATCCAGGCTGCATTTCTTTCAGTTCTAGATTATGGTACATTATATATATGCATTCTACAGCAACACAGTGGTAAAAAAAAGTTTTTCATTCAGCTCTCAGGTTCATTACAGGGAAGGATACAGAACTCACCACTGTGAATTATATTCAAATCATCATTGGATGTGAAGAGAACAGCACGGCCTTTTGTTTTGTGTCTAAAGCTCTAGTTGGCATTTTGCCTGATTATTGATCCAGTTTATTGCACATCAGATCAGGTATTCACAGTTTGAGGTCTCAGGACATTTTGATTTTACAATCCCATCGTTTTAACCCAGAGACAGGAAAAAAGGCTTTCAGACACTTTGCTCCCTCCAGTGGAACAAAACACAGAGACTTTTTGAATGAAATTATTTTATGCCTTTTAATGATTTTAAAGCACTGGTCAAGGACCACCCGCAGTGCCGATGCACTTGTTTTATATCATTTGATCTCATATTGTATGTATAAATGTGTTTTTATGCATTTGTTAATTTTATTGAATGTTTTATTTGTGTTTTAGTATCCTGTGTTTGTTTATTTTGTTTTCCTGATATTTTGGTGAAAGGTTTTTTGTAGAAGGATTCAAACAATTTGGTATTTGGTCTTGTTTGGTTAAAATTACATCATTCTATCTCATATTTTTTAAATAGTTATTTTTGCCTGTTGTTTTCTATACTATCAAGCTAATGATTTTGAGAATTTTGAACCGCTTTCAGAATATCTTTTGTTTGGTGAAGAGCATATGTCTTATGTCTTGTGAGGCCAGGATATTAATCTCACGCCTTTTCTTTTTAATATCCTGTAGCATTTGAGGATCCTTGTTTTCGGCATGTTTAACTTCCAACAGCTTTAGTTTGTTCTGTAAATCGTTTTGTCATTTTGTCTTCCTTTTTCCTTCTTGGCCAAGGCGACAGCAACGAACCTGCCCCTCAAAACTGTCTTAGCTGCATCCCAGAGAATGGGTGGAGAAACTTCACCATTGTCAATTTCCTCTAAATACGTCTCAATGGCCTTTGTCATAATTTTTACAAATTGTGGGTCATTGAGTAGACGAGCATTAAATCTCCAAAGTGTGTTTTTTGTTTCTGCTCCAGATCTTCAGTCATGTAAATAGGAGCATGATGACTTAAAACTATTGTACCTATGTCTACTACGTCTGTTGTTTTGGACCTGTCTTTATTGAAAATAAATAAGTAGTCTATTCTAGTATAGATCTAATAGAAAAATGTGCATATTGACGGACATTAGGATTCATCTCTCTCCAGATATAAATCAACCCTAGTATGTATTCATTTACGAAATGTATTATTTATAGATTTACCAGTACTTTGTGAGCTTGAGACATCCAATGTTGGCTGAACATGTAAGTTCCAGTTGCGGTTCCCTCAGAGTGGTTTGCAATCAGATCCACAACTTCAGTATAGAAAGTTGCATACTGCCCTGTATAACCCCTCGGCAGCACCCACTTGGCTCTGTGCAGGCCTCCGCTTTTTGGGACAAGAGCATGCAAATCCGCCTTCTCCTGCAGCCTTTGACTCGCGCTGCTCGCCGCCTCTACAGCATGGCCCATCAGCCCACTGGGAAAAAATCCACATGCCAGTCCACCTCTGCCTGTCACTCACTGAATCCCATTGTATATATTGTGTTTAGTTTATTTTCAATTCAGGTTGGATTTTTATTTGGTGCTCAGTGAAAATTTTCTTTGCGCAGAGACCTTTGGTCAGTAACTTTGACCGCTTAATTAGACCCAATATTCCATTAACATTAAAAGATGTTATTCATAACTTTTCAGATGCCATTGTATTAAACATGTTGAAATCATTCTTATAATTCTACTTATGTTACACAGCTCTCTTGTCGAACACAACACACAAACATAGGAACCACAACAACCGAACACAACAGAACAAAACAAGCAAAGAGTTCACAAACTGATCCAAAAAGAGATCAGAGGGTGGAGGGAAAACAATTTCCTAGGTAAAAAAGGCCCTCAGGTACGGTTGATATAACTTTTTCACCTGGGCATTTATAAAATAAAGTTGGAACACACTGGCCCACATTGGTCAAACACTCACATGTCTCCAGTACAGTCCAGGTCCCTTTCATTGAAATAGAGAAAATAAAAGGGAGAAAATGTCAGACCAGATCCAGTATTGAATTGGTAAATGCCAACACCTCTTCCTCTGTTGTGAACATTTGTATGTGTCCATTTATGTTGATTCGCAGCATTACAGGTTAAAGCAGAGCTTTTCCCATGTTCTTCTCTCTCAGGCGGGATTTCACCGAATCAAAAGCTTTGCGTTTATTGATCACTTGCACTGAGTGGTAATTGAAGAAAGAGACTTGGTTGATCCGGGTTGGCCAGCGGTGAGACATCTGGATGCAGCCATGACACGCTGTTTATCACTGAAATTATGGAACTTCAGTATAGTAGGCCTTAGACGCCAGTTCGGAGCCGGTTTGGGGGCCAGGAAGCGATGTGAAATTTCGAGTTTTATTTTCCCAGCTTTTGTGGGAAGATTGAGATATTCGTGGATCCAGGTCTCCATATACTTGACCTCATCCCTACCCTCGGTCTCCTCTGGAATGCATTTTGTCTGCATGTGCTCATGGCACAGTGCTTCAACTGCTTTAGTGACGGCATTTTCTGACACTACACTGCATGAATGTGTTGTACACTCCCACACCGGCCCGCTCCCGGTGAAAACCTTTTCTGTCCCATCCTTATCCCGGGATAAGTAGCAAATCCCATGGGAATCCCGTGACCCACGGAAAATTGTTGTCTCTGCATACACCATGATGGAGTTGATAAAGTCAGACTCTTTCCATGTCCGGAGTTTAACTCCACATGCTCCACAAACATCACTCCACACGTCTTCCTCATTGCTCCATTTTCAGTGTTAAAAAGTGTTATACCACAATCAGTGAGAATTCTAATAACTGCAGACATGATGCCGTGTCGGGCGTTAAAACGGTTTAACACATGGCTCCTCATTGTTTGATGCTTACATATTCCTTTTTCTTATACAGTAGACAGCGCTGTTTCAGCAGTTGTCACAGGTTTTCTGCTTTTGTGGACTAGTTATTTAATCTAATTAAAGGTAATCTTTTACACAATAGAGGTTGATTTCCGGGATAAATGTCACAATTCTGAGTCAAAGTGCCAGAAAACAACATAGAAATGGCAGACGAAGGAGTCAGTGGAAGAAGTTTGTGAACTAATCAATATACAGGGTGACAAATCAATTCAGGCAAAAATAGAGGGTTTGTACTGTAATCGGGCGGTATTTGAGGAGATTGCAAAAGAATTGGCCGAGCTAGGGATTAAGCGCTACTGACTGCAATGCCAGTGGAAATAAAAAGCCTTCATGTGAAATTTAAAGAAAATAAGAACGTCATTAAAAGGAACGGTCGTTGCCCACGTGGCCGATTAACGTGTTTTATTTACTTCCATAAACACAGTGCGCTACGTGTGACATTGTGTTATTTTCTGTGCATGAGGGACACATCAAGCGGCATTCTGTTCACACGAGACACAAACGGCAGTCGCATTTTTTTAGAACGTGAACAACCACATAAAATCTTTTATTTAAACAAAAAATCCGAATTGGCCCTCATACCCTGCATTGTGAACGTAGCCTAAAGCTCAGTTTTTTCTTGGCGCTTAAGGGGTTGGTGGAGTCACCGCTGTCTTGCCTCCTGCCTTACCTCTGTGTCTTTGAGCCCAGAGCAATTTCTCTTGTTGGAGTTGTTGGTTTTCATTTATTTCATTCTACATTAATGCCAGAAATGCTAATGATGACCCATCACGTATCCTTTAACCTTGTGAGTGCTTGTTACTTGTGAATGCTCACACTGACCTTCACCTCTCTGCGTTCAGGAGCTCGTCTTTGGCTTTTCCTGGGCTTCATGATGATGTTCGGCTCACTCATCGCCTCCATCTGGATCCTGTTTGGGGCTTATGTCGTTACAAGTAAGCAAACAAAAGCTGAAGCCGGAACTAAAGCCATTCACCTAAAGACTAACACTTGTGTATTTGTTCTCAGAAAAAGAAGTTGCTCCAGGACTGGCTGTGTTCTTTCAAAATGCCTTCATCTTTTTCAGGTGATGGAGCTAGGTTTGAACTCTTTTTGTCTAGACGAGATAAGAATCAGACGCTACACTCCTGGACATCATTCAAAACATTCTAAAGGCCAATAATGTTTAATAGAGATGGGAACAGCTAAAATGAATATACTTTAAATGCATATATAATGTTATAATATAGTAACTTCTTGATATAAAAATCAGGTTCGACTTCTGGTTAGGACGTCGTTTTAGAGACATGCATCCGCTCCGCTGCTGCCGAAATTTGCCTTAAAAATCACAGTTTCACCCACATAATCCCAAGAAACGGGAAGCAAGGGATGAGTAAACAAGGAAAACATTAGACAGGTAACGTGACGGGATCTAAACAATCTCAGCTGTCAGTCCACGGCTCCGGTGTAAAACAGCCCGCTGCACAGGCTAACCAGACTAACATGGCCCGGCTGACGACAGCCCGCTCACTGCTGCGATACAAAGCGCCGTCCCCGGCATAGATTCACTGGGCTTGCCCTTGTTGGAGGGAGGAGATGCGATAACTTTACAACAGTTGGCCCTTATTTTGCGTGAAATGCAGAATGACATGTCTTCACTGACAGCTGAGATGAGAGCAGGGCATGGCACATGGCACAGCCTTATTCAATCAAATTCAATCTGAAATAAAGGAGCTGGAAACAGGAGGAATGGACGGAGGCGGAGCAACATATTTCAAACAATATGGATGAGCTGCAGATGCTGAAGGCTGAGGTGGTGGCGCTGCGAAAGGAGGTCAAGTATGAAAAGTAAGATCCCAAAAGGTTCCCATGATCCACATTGTCAAAAGCAGCACTGAGATCTAACAAGACTAAGACAGAGACTTTGCAAGCTTCAGTACTCGTTTGTTACTTTTATGAGCAGTCTCAGTGCTGTGATGTGATCTAAAGCCAGACTGGAAAACATTAAAAAAAATTGTTCATTACATGATAATTATAAAGCTGTTGGTAAAACTTTCTCAAGGAAAGGCCCATTACCGGCCCATCTCACACGGTAGGTGTGAGATGGGCCGGTAATGACTCAGTACTGCGGCATCAAGACTGCTCTTCTTTAGGAGAGGCTTTATGACCGCAGTTTTCAAAGACATTGGGAATGTTCCAGATTGAAGCGACATGTTAACTATGTGAGTGAGTGGTGCTAACAAACTGTTCAGCACAGACTTTAGAAATCTGGAGGTCAGCATGTAGATGAACTCAGACTAAATGGTATTACTCCAGGTGTCTAGCTGGCTGAGTGGTTGTTATTTGCACAGTGGGATCAATGGTATTTTTAATGTTCTGAACTTTATCATTAAAGAAGACTGCCAACTCATTGCACTTGGAAGTGGAATTTAGCTCTAATGGCAGCTGAGTTGGAGGGTTTGTTCATCTGTTTACTGTTGCAAACAGAACACGTGAGTTCTCGTCCCACGCTTTGTCTGTGAAAACAAGACCACTCTCTCACTCCCACTTGTTTTTAATATATTTAGTAGAGTATCTGGGTCACACCAGCCTCCTTTTTCTTTTGATAACTGTGGAGTTTTAAATCGGATTCGAGGTTTCTTGCCTTGCCACACACATCTTGAGATTGTTTTATTCCACTCATCAAACAGCTGGTTGGGGATGGGAATCGGGAGAGGCTGGAATACTTAGAGAAATCTTACAAAACTTAAATTTTTATAGTTTCAATCCATTTATTTAGATTTAAGTAGGGAATAAGAGAGGTAAATTTTTTTCTCTAAAAATTGTTGATAGGTGTCTATGGAGGACCATACCTAAATATCTAAGACAGGGGTGTCTAATTTTTTTTCACAGAGGGCCGCATTTTGAAACTTATACGAAGCAGAGGGCGACAGACAACTCGAAATTGAAGTGAATCATTCGAAATCTTGCATTTGACATAGTTTCAATGAGCCTCCACACCTTTACTAAGTCTTGGAACATTAATATTAGGTTGTTATAACATCAAAATGCTTGAATTTTTTCAATTTTGCAGTAAAAAGTACTACTTTTTGTTGTTTGGACAAACTTAGCAGGAAGCTTGAGGGCCAACAAAAAATTGTTTGAGGGCCGCATTTGGCCCCCGGGCCATAGTTTGGACATGCCTGATCTAAGAGATTCTGTTTGCCCCTTAAATGAGTAAGTCTTTTTAAAGGTCAGAGGGGGTTGCCAGAATGAGATAATTTCAGTTTTTGGCACATTTAATTTGTATCCAGACATTTGGTCAATTTCTTGAAGAAAATGCATCACATTGAGTATTGAAGTATCTGGTTTGGTCAAAAACAATAGAACATCATCGATAGCAGGCAATTGTATGTTCCGTCCCATAAATTGTAACACCATGAATTGTTTTTGATTGTCTTATAAATTGGGCCAATGGTTCCAAATGCAAAGCAAACAGGAGGGGAGACCAGGCACAGCCCTGCCTCACCCCCTTTTCAGGTCAGTGGATCTGTCAGATGACCATTGATTTTAATTCTTGATGTTGGACCATCGTAAAGAGCCCCAATATTTTTTTATAATTAAATCCTTGATTTGAAATTTGATTAGCACTTTAAATAAATATGGCGAGCTAACAGAATCAAAAGATTTCTCAGCGTCCAGACTAATAATTACGGCTTTATTTTGTTATTTTTGTATTTGGCTCATTATGTGTAAAGATCGTCTTATGTTGTCTTGTGTTTGTCGTTTGGTAATAAATCCTGTCTGATCATTGTGGATTAAGTTTGGGAGTATTTTATGCATTCTTTTGGACATAATTGAGGTGTATAAACGATAGTCCACATTCAGAATATAAATGGGTCTATATGAGGCACATTCCAGTCGGTCCTTCTTCTTTATGTATTAAGAATATGATGGCCTCTTTCCAACTCTGGAGGGTCTGAGTTTGTTTAAGTGCCCAATTAAAAGTTTCCAAAAGGAAAGGGGTAAGTGTTTCTTTTAAAGCTTTATACCACTCTGAGGTGAACCCATCGATCCCCGGAGATTTATTGTTCTTTAATCTTTTTATTGCTCCTTGAATTGACTGTTATTTGAGCTCCTACTTTTTTATTCTATTCTTCTGTGATAACAGGCAAATTGAGAGTGTCCAGAAAGGAGTTTATATCATCTTATTCATCATCTGTAATTTTTGAAAAAAGTTTTTTATAGAAGGATTCAAATGCTGCTTGAATTTGGTCTTGTTTGGTTGAGATTACGTAATTTTTAGAAATTGTTCTTTCAGCTTGTTGTTTTTTAAGTTTCAAAGATCGTAATCTAGAACATTTTGATCCACTCTCATAATATCTTTGTTTGGTAAAGAGCATTTTCTGTGAAGTCAGATCATTAATTTCTCCTCTCATCTTTTTAATTTCTTGCAGCATTTTAAGACATCCCTTTTTAGCATGATTTTCCCCCAATAATTTATTAAAAATAAATCCAATCTCACACGTTTGGCACTCTGAGTGGATGTAATTAGACAGAGTTTATGAACTAAAGCAGACTGCCAACATGGAGCACAAAGTCTGATGTCAAAAACAAGTCATCAGTCTCCTTAAATTACCAGAAATGTATCACCATGTGACCACAACCTGAACTCACATGTCCCTCGCTGGTGGCTCCATCCTCTGTACTGTTCTGTTCTGTGTTTTGCATCTTCCCCGGCATCTTCCTCGGTGTAAGGTGATCTCCCCTCCACCTTCAGACAAGTGCGAGCCTGGATACCAGAGTTCAGGGACGGAGCTTTGTTTAGCGGCCGAGAGGGTGCTGCTAGCTTCTACCTCAGGCCTGCTAGCCATGTTAGCCTTGGGCCTGTTAGCCATGTTAGCGTTGTTAGCTTGTGAGAAGGGCTGTTTTTCACCAGAGCCGTGGCTTTCAGCTTTGTTTGTTTCGTTCCTGTAGCGTTACCAGTCTTTTGTTTTCCTAGTGTCGTCATCTCTTGCTCCTCGTTTCTTGGGATTTCGTGGGTAAAATTATATTAAGAACGGCTCACTCTGACGTCATACAGGAAGTCCAAACAAAGATATTATGAGTGTTCTGAATTGTTATCTTGGAAACAAGCTGAAAGAAAAGGTTTTTAAATATGAGACAGGCAAAGTGAGGTAATCTTAGCTCAGGAGATAAAGAAGTTGAAATAAATTCCATTCTCTCAATTTGCCTGTTATGCCAGAAGAACAAAATAAAAAATTAGGAGCTGAAATAACAATTTTGGAAACACAAGGTGCAATCACGAGATTAAAGAACAATAAATCTCAGGGGAGAGATGGGTTCACCTCAGAGTGGTACAAGGCTCTAAAAAAACCACTTATCCCTTTGCTTTTACCAACCTTTAACCGGGCATTTAAAAACGTACATGATATAAACATGGGTGGCTTTCACATGAAACCTTTTTGAAAGGACAGAGCTGTGCACCTGATTCTTTGGAATCAGTTCCCCATTTTGCCCACAAACCATCCCTTTCCGAGGCCAAATCTTTCTCTGGTGATTTATTTATTTATTTGATTAACTTTTATTTAACCAGGTAAGAAAACCCATTGAGGTCGAGACCTCTTTTACAAGGGTCATTATTTTGTGCTGATAAAATATAAATATCTGACTAATATAATGTTTCTTATGCTTTTACATTGCTTCCTTTCCATGCGACCTCTTTACGGCATGTGCAACATGTTTTGGGTTGAAGGTCATCCATGCCAAAGTGAGTGGCAGAATAAATAAATTATAAATTATTAAAACGGTAATGCCTTCTGCAGAGACGACTCCTTAGAGTTACTCATACAGTGCAAGATCTCCATGCAGAGCACAGCTCTGTCACCCACTCCACACAGCAGAGAGGACAGGAGAGGTGCAGGACTGACCCGCGCTCTGTCCACACAGCAGAGAGGACAGGAGAGGTGCAGGACTGACCCGCGCTCTGTCCACACAGCAGAGAGGAAGGAGACGGTGCAGGACTGACCGCTCTCTAAATTTTCCAGTCTGTTTGTGCACTTTAACTTGATGCGCGTGCGTGCGTGTGCGTGCGTGTGTGAGTGTGAGTGAGTATGTGTGCACATCACTCTGCAGATTAAAAGAATTGCTCATCAACTGCAAAAGTCATAAGCGTTACAGTGGCTTAAATGTACAGATAAAAAGCCTATTTCTTTAAATTATATTCTTGTATTATAATGTATTCTTATACAAGCCTAGAGCCTTTTTTTTTTTTTTTTTAAACAACTCTAAAAAACATGAATACAATAGTCATTGCAATTGTTTTGGCACGGTTGTAGACGTCTTCAGACATAAACAGTTTTTCTTTTCAAAGGACCTGAGTTCCTGATGTTTCTCTGTGCTTTGTTGTGGTTGCAGCCTCTGCTCTACAGAGTTCGGCCGCCAGAGGACCTTTGGGGCTGAGCTGTGTCCAGTCTCCTCCCCTTCTGCTCCACATGTTTTATATTATTATTTATGAGTCTCTTCAATACTGGCTTTATGTAGTACACTCACATTTATGAGCGGGACAACTGCTTAACACTACTTTAATTGATTTCATGCCTCTTTCTAATTTCATTTCTATACTTCTCAAGAATCAGAAAGAGTTTATTGCCATTGTCAATGAACAAATTCAAAAACATAGGAACTTGTCTCGGGCCTTAGGAAGGTGCAACATAAAACACTTGAGTAATACATAAAACACTGAGTAATAATAAAACAACATATATTCAATCAAAAAAGGGCATGCATTAGGAAACAATTTAAAATTACTATACAATAAAAATAAAAATAGGCATTTCTATGTGAATAATGATCCAGCAAGTCTGATGAAACCAGTGTGTCAAACCTGCATCTGTGCATTCTCACCCTGGATTCCACTAGACGGTAAATCTCCCTCAGAGCCTCCCAGTCCTGCTCGTGGTTTGTCTCTTCTTAACTTTTGAAATAAACTGTTATTTGAAATTGTGCCATGTTAGCCTGGCCCTTCAGTGTTGTCTGCTGCCAAAAGGGAATGGATCCACTTTGTACAAATGAGGGAGTGTTGTGTGTTCTGTTTTATGCTGCTGTTCTATTTCATCCCTACAACTTTACTAAATTACTGTAATTCAGTGTTTACCACCTCTGGCATACATCCGGGATTCATAAAACCGTAGTTACATAAGTGTTGTTTTAAATGAAAATGCTGTATACCTTTTCCTGACCATATATTCACTGTAGAAGTCCAAAACTGTGAAATGTAAACGTTTGAGTCTTTAGCTTTTCTATTCCTGGGACATACAGTATGTAAATATAGTAACATTAGTGTTGTCTGTTGTGTTGTGTTTTTTAACGCAGCAGCCAACAGTTGGGATGGAAAAATAAATGACATTTCAAAACCAAAATTGGCTTGTTTTGTACTTTGGTTTCTTTTGGTCCTGTGTTTGTGTAATATCTTGTACTGTCTAAGATATCAAATCTGTGTATGGTTCATGCTTTAGTTTTTTGGTTTGAACCCAAATTCATATTTTGATATAGTGAGTCCCAAAATAATGTCTGTCAGCTGGTGAAATGCCTCTTATTTCAGCAAATTCTCCAAGGACTCAACCCCTGTGGTGAAGTGGAACCTTCCCACTGCAGACAAAATCTCTTTGTTCTCCTTTCTTGGTACAAGCTAGACAAAGTTCTTAAAGTGCTGTATTTCAAATTTAAACTGCTTCCACATTTCACTATGTGATGTAAATCTGTGACTAAACCATGCTTGTTAAACAGATGCCTTATGACCTGTGTCATGGAATTTGGAAATGTGTTATGATTATACCATAATTATTATAAATGTTAATTGTGCTGGTTTAAGTTAAAATTGTCTAAATTAGTAACAATACGTTGAGCGCCCAAATGATCCTGTTGCAAACAGGTCCTATGTGACGGGTCATGCAGGCTAAAAGCGGCTCAGAAGCCCTTTATGATAAAAAATAAACAAGGTGGATTGGTGTTACCAGTGCCTCACCCTGGAGCTAGGCCCAGGTGGGCATTCGACGCCGAAAGGAGCGACATGGGGCCGTCCTCCCGTCAGTACAGAGAGATCGGGGCAGCAGTCAAAGGCAGGGGCCTCGACATCCAGATCTCCGGACACAGAAACTGGCTCTGGGGACATGGAACGTCACCTCGCGGGGGGGGGGAAGAGCCTGTGCTTGTGCAGGAGGTTGAGCGGTATCAGCCTCACCTCCACGCAGTTTGGGCTCGCGATTCCATCTCCTCGAGAGGGAATGGGGACTCGAGAGAGACTCCACTTCTCTGGCATTGCTGTGGGAAGAGGCGGCGGGATTGTGTGGGCTTGCTGGGTGATCGCGAAGAACGGCCTCCCCAAGCAGGAAGCAGAGACGGAGGACTCGGAGGCTGATTCGTCCTTCACCCGAGCCAAAGTCACTGAGGTTGTTGACGAGCTCCTCGGTGGCAGGGCCCCGGGGGTAGATGACATCCTGAGTACCTTAAGTTTCTGGATGTTGTGGGACTGTCTTGGCTGACACATCTCTGCAACATCGCATGGAGGTATCATTTGATATTTGGTAATAAATTAATTGTGGGACATAAAAGTGTAACTATCTTTAAAATTGAATTTTTTTCCAGAAATGAGATAACCAACAACTGTTGCCCTTGAATCACTGTGCATCTGCTGTACTCCCCCGTCCCTCACTGCTCCTCCAGAGTGAACGCTCACCAAATGCCAAATGTGAGCGCGCATGGCTTGGATACATTTGCATCTGTTTACAGTCGCTACCACCAGCATAGCAGCTTCAAACGTCTCTTTCCATGTAAGATTTTACCTACTAAAACCATGTTGGACTCGCCTCCTTAAACATAGTAAGGCGCTTCCAGTTAGGGTTAGGGTTAGGGTTAGGTTTTGGACTATAGCCATGCACTCGCTCGCAATTTTTTTTAAATCAAAATCACTGTTTCAAAATGGCCGCTTAGCCCAGACAGCTTCGTCGGGCTGAAGTTAAATCTATGTGAATTATCTGTCTACTGTATATTGCCTATTCACCTGGGGAGATTACTCATTTCTGCGCAGGAGCACACATAAAGTGAGCTTAGAAACTCAACTTCTGAAGATGTCAGATAAATCTTGCAGGAGGTCGAACGCCGCTCCAGCTTCGGCTCTGGTTCGGGCACAGTGCCAGAGGAGACCAGGAGCAGAATGGACTCAGTTATCATGGTGGCTCAGCAGGAGATAACTGATAACATAGAGGCAGCAGTTGACGAGAAGATTGATGCTGTGCTCGCAGGTATGCAGATCCACCAGATGTACTTTGGTGCTTGGCCATGGAGAGACTTGTATACAAGCAGAGCTGCTTTAAAGTCTCTTCTCTGAGCCTGAAGCATGAGCACAGGACTAATGTGTACGTCCTGGTTCTCGTCAGGACCCGAGCAGCAGTGTTCTGGATGTACTGCAGCTGTTTAACTGCTCGTTTGGAGAGGCCAGTGAGCAGGCCGTTACAGTAGTCTAATCTACTAGAGACAAACAGGAAAACACAGGAAAACTGTTGATGATATGATGAATGATACATTTTGAAAATGTCTCATGTTCTAATGTAAATGATTTGTTGAACTCTGTTACATCTAGTGTTTTGAATGTTCTCGACACCATTGCCCCTATGAAGGCTAAAATTGTTAAACATAAGCAGAAGGCGCTATGGAGAAATGATGATTCCGGTCAGGGCACAGAAAAGGGAGTGCGCCGGACGCAAGTCAAAGTATCCAGTTTCAAAAAGACGAAAGTATACGATTTAGCAACAGAGATTTCTTGAGCTAAATCACAGTACAAATTAGCTGTCTTGGAAGCAGCAGTTCTTCTCGACAACAACCATGTGGCGGGGGTTCGGCTTCTCACCAACCATAAAGCCCGAGTCCCCCCTCTGCAGTACAATCGAAAACTGGCCGGCAAACTTTAAAACTCTTCACTCCAGGTTTGATGTGAACGCACACCCCTCTCAACCCTGGTCCCCCCACCCCCCACCACTCTCTCAGTTAAGAGACAGGAATGTACAGGCTATTTTGTAAATCCAGGCCCTGAAAGCTGCTTGACCGGACAATGTTGTCTCCTACCACCTTAAGACACTGTGCATGAGAGCTGACCCCGTCTTCACAGACATTTTTAACATCTTCCCTGGGGTCACGCCACGTCCCAGCCTGCTTCAAGTTGTCCATCATTGTCCCTGTCCCCAAGAAGCCCGGATCACTGGACTTAATGACATACAGCCAGTGCACTGGACGTCTGTAAGTGCATGAAGTCAATTTGAGCGCTGGTCTTGCCCCACCTACAAAGTGCCTTCACCTCCTCCCTGCTGGACCCCCTGCAGTTTGCCCAGAGAGCCAACAGGAACATGTAGAACGCACCATCAACCTGGCACTCCACTTCATCCTGCAAGACATCTGGACACACACCCGGGAACCTAGCAGGATCCTAGTTTGTGGACTTCAGCTCTCTTCAACACCATCCTCCCTGCTCTGCTCCAGGACAAGCTCTCCCAGCTCAACGTACCTGAACTCATCTGCAGGTGGATCACTGACTCTGGACCGGATCGGAGGCGTGCGGTGCGGCTGGGGAAGAATGTCTCAGACTCTGATTCAGCAAGGAGCCTCCACAGGGCTGTGTACTTTCTGCCTTCTTCCTCTTCTCCCTGTACACAAACCTGCTGCACCTCAGCCACGCACTCGATGAAATTGTCAAGTGTTGAGGACGACACCACCCTATGGGCTCAATCTCGGACGGGATGAGTCTGTCTACAGGAGGGAGGTGGGGACCGGCTGGTGTCCTGGTGCAGGACACCAGTAATTACTCAACCGTTTTCCACAGCCTTCAAACAACAATAAATTCTCTTCTTTTCCCGTTTACCACTCTAAAAGCATATTTTTCCTTTAATAAAGTGGACACTATCCTCCACGTAGTTTCACCTTGTTGCAACTAATTGCAGTGCATTTCACATTCTAAATCAGTCTTTAATCCATGACATTCTGTAGACAAATAATGTGTGGGCATTATAGATAATTGAGCAAAAAACATTCTAATGAAACAATAAAACATACAGTCTATAGTCAGTCTTTTTCAACTCATCCTCATCCGCTTCTTCCCATCCAAGATTATCAATTTCAGGGGACTCACTGCTGTTTGGACGATCAACTGAATTCTCTAGAGTTTCAGACTTTATCTCCTTTGGGTGCAATTGATCACTCCTGCTATAAATGAGATCCATTCGTTTTTACAAACCCCTGCTTGATTCTGGGGGACTCTGCTTGGTACTGCCGGGACCCGCCACTTCTGAGGGCACCTGGTTTCATTTTCTTTTTTGCTTGACGCACTTTAGCGGCTTCAGCGTATGAGAGCTTATCTTGCACTCTGACCTGCTGGACCTACACCTCTCTTTTCACCTCACACCCGCCTTACGCCACACTGTGGCTTCCGCCGCAATTGCAACACTTTGGCGGCTTGGCTTTCTCACACTAATCGTACTCATGTCTTCCCTGCACCACACACACCTCCAATGCCTGACTACTTCCTTCAGCCAGCATGCCCTGTCTTTGTTCTTCTATATTACAAATGATTATCAGATTTCCATCCCTCAGAACTTTTGCATTGGTGATCTCTCCTACTTTATTTTGCAAGATTGTAGTTAGCTTCATCGGACTAATTGAGGAAATCCTCCCAGAATCTCACAATAACTTTTAAGTTCCCTTTGCTGCTCCTCCATTTTTACTTACTTTCCCACTCTGGCTCATTCACAGCACAGCTGTGCCTACCCACATAGTCTCTGACAGAAGGGATTTCAGCTGTTCTTGTGTTTTTCTATCCTGGGCAACCCCTCTGCGCTACAGGGGCAAACACAAGAGGGGTGTGGCCATATTGATCTCAAGCAGAATGTTCTTTGAACAGAGTTTTGAACACAAATATAAAGATGGCCTCACTTTCTATACTGAAGTTGTGGATCTGATTGCAAACCACTCTGAGGGAACACTTGTCTGTGGCGGAGACTGGAACTCACATGTTCAGCCAACATTGGATGTCTCAAGCTCACAAACTACTGGTAAATCTATAAATAATACATTTCATAAATTAATACATAATGTAGTCTTGATCAATATCTAAAGAGAGATGAATCCTAATGTTGGCCAATATACACATTTCTCCAACCCATATAGGAGCTATACTATAATCGACTACTTTTTTAATTTCAACAAAGAGGTCCAAAATTACAGAGGCAGACACAGGTACAATAGATTTAAGTCATCATGGTCTTATTTACATCACTGTAGACCTGGAACAGAAACACTTTGGAGATTTAATGCTCGTCTACTCCATCCATCCGTCTTCTTCCGCTTATCCGGGGCCGGGTCACGGGGGAAGCAGTGTGAGCAGGGACTCCCAGACTTCCCCTCCCCAGACACTTCCTCCAACTCCTCTGGGGAATCAGGATATATTTATTGTCATTGTCAGTGAAAATTCACAACATAGGAACGTGATTTGGTGACAGATGCGACATGAGAGACATGCATAAGAGCAGCAGCCACCCGGGCAGCCGTGCGGCGCCTACTGGGGAACTTGAACTCTAGGAAAATGAAATACAATTTCAGCCATAAGCATGACAATGATACACAATATACAACACATATTATGAATACGTTGCATGAGGTCACATGCGGAATCTTTCAGTGGATGTGGGGGAGTGTCAGAAAGATAAGAAATATATTGGGGGAACATGCAGACGGTGGACTGAAGGCCATGTTGTTTGTGCCTGTGTGGCTCAGTTTCACTGGCTGTCCAGCTGGTCTCAAGGCCAAGGACGGGAGAAAAGATGAGGGAAAAGGAGCAGGGAGAATTGAACATAAAGGGGGAAGAAATCGTTTTTAATACATTTGTTTGATCAGTAATTTGCCAGATCGAATAGTCCAATCATTTCTGGTCCTCAGTTTGTACCATTGAGTTACTCCATCTTTCACAAAGTTCACTGTTCTTGATCACGTCCCACAATCTTCTGCATGTCTGTAGTCGGACTACAGATGTTTTTGTCCAGTTTTCTACAGGCTGTGCATACTGTAATCACGTCTCTGTTCGAGTCCTTTCATCTTACTCTCAATTCCACAAACTCGCTTTTTGTAGTTGTCAGACAGTAAGCTTGGGTGAATGTTCTGTTTTCCGAATTTCCGATAGACAAGGCGAACGCAAGCCCAATTAGAAGGACTCCGCTATCATAATCCAAATAACCGGAATGATGTTCTACGAGCAGGGTTTGGATGCATAGGACCTGCCAGTTATTTCCAAGAGTCCGCTACGTACCCTGGCTGCGTCCGTACCGTCGGAATACAGGTGGAAAAAACTTTTCCAATGCACTCAGAGACCAATCAATCAGATTCATTTTTCCGGTGATCAGCAGGTGAGCATGCAAACCGTGAGTAGAGAGAAAAAAGTTGCTGGGCCAGTCCAACATCACATGATCTCTCTGAGTGGAGTCTGCATGTCCTTCCCATGTTACAGTCGGCTTTCTTTGGGTTCTTCGGCTTCCTCCCACCGTCCAAACACATGCATATGTGATCAATTGGCAACTGTAAATTGTCCTGAGTGAATGGTTGTCTTTGTATCTTTGTCTCTGTGTCCAGAGAGACATAGGGTCCAGGGTGTACCCCGCCGAAGGGATAGGCTCCGGGCTCTAGTCACCTGCGACCCCTAACGGGAACAAGCGGTAGAAAATGAATGAATGGATGCCTCCTTATTATTATTATTATATATCATTATTTCATCATTTGTGGAATACCGGAGCAGGGCTGATCTGAGCAGGTTCTGAGTGGGAATGCACCATAGGAACGCCTGAAGTGAGGGATTTGTGAGTGGAGTGTGACTGTTTCTGTGTCTCTGCAGGCTCCGACGGCTATGTTAGAAGGCTGTCCCATTTCACACAGCCCACTAACGCGGCCGACAAATGTGGCCTGCGTTTCCAGGGAGATCGGCCGTGAACAAAGGCCGTGAAAAAGCACACTTCGCCTCGTTATATCCCATAATGCACTGCTGAGGAAACATGTAAGTACACGCACGAGTTGTCATAAAATAAGCGCATAACGCTCCAAAACTGTAAAAGAAGTTTGGATTTAACTGTAAATTGCATGTAATTTTAATGAGTTTCCTGTAACACATTAAAATAAAAGCAACCACTAATGAATCGGGGTGGGAGACCAGCCATCGTCGGCTGGGTCCTTCGGAGCATGCAGACCCGGAATTGAGACACGAGTCTGCACTGGTCCACTCAGACCAGTGCCCTCCATCCACCAGAGGGCGCACACGCTCTGGCTGTCTGCCCGCACCGGAAGCTCCCAGTGCGCATGTGCGGTGACTGCAAGTTGACGCCGAGAGAGTAAAGTGTGAGACATCTGCGTGTTTTTCGGTTTGAACCGTGTTTAGGCCGTAGTCAGTGCGCTTTGCCCGGTGTGAACGCTCTGACCGCCGCGGAGGAGCAGCAGCCATGGCCGGGACCGCGCTCAAGAGGCTCATGGCGGAGTACAAGCGTGAGTCTGCTATCTGTCCCCCTCACCTCTCCCCTCTCCCCTCTCCCCTCACCTCCCCTCTCCCCTCACCTCCCCTCTCCCCTCCCTCCTCTTCTCCCCCTTTCACCCTCCCCTTCTCCCCTTCTCACCCTCTCCCTCTTTCACCCCCCTCCCCTCACCCTCCTCTCCCCCCCTCTCTTTCCTCCTCACACTCTTCCTCCCTTTCTTTTCCTCCTCTCTCTTCTATCTCCCTCTCACCTCATACCTTCCCCTACCTTCTCCCCTCCTCCTCTCCTCCTCTCTCCTCTCTTCATCTCTCCCTCCCCTCTTTCAATCTCTCTCTCCACTCCCTCCCTCCTCACCCCTCGTCTCTCTCCTACCTTCTCCTCTTCCCTCTCTCTCCTCTAACCTCTCTACCTCTCCCTCCCTCTTCTCACCCCTTTCCCTCTCCCCTCTCCCCTCTCCCCTCCCCCCCTTCCTTTCTCTCTCACCCCTCTCTCCCCCTCACCTCTCCTCTCCCCTCTCTCCTCTAAACCTCTCACCTCTCTCCCTCTCACTCTCCCCTCCCCTCTCACCTCTCCCCTCCCTCTCACCCCTCTCCCCTCACAGAAACGAGCAGACCGATGACACATTATTTCGATGAGACTTTATTCAAAGGCGCAAATGAGTGTCACAGAAGCTGCTGCTCTGGAGAAGAGTGCGCATGTTGTTCATGTGATGTCGTAGACTATGACTTACATTCTACATAAGTGTAGAATGTACCTATGTTCTGTACAGTCTAGTATGTCTAATATGACTGTCCCCCCTCTCTCTGACTGTGTCCCCCCCCTTCACTGACTGTGTCCCCCCCTTGTCTGACTGTGTCCCCCCCCTTCTCCGACTGTGTCCCCCCTCTTCTCTGACTGTGTCCCCCCTCTTTTCTGACTTTGTCCCCCCCTCTTCTCTGACCTCTTCACTGACTGTGTCCCCCCCTTGTCTGACTGTGTCCCCCCTCTTCTTTGACTGTGTCCCCCCCTTCTCTCTGACTGTGTCCCCCCCTCTTCTCTGACTGTTGCCCCCCCTCTTCACTGACTGTCCCCCCTCTGCTCTGACTGTGTCCCCCCCTCTGCTCTGACTGTGTCCCCCCCTCTTCTCTGACTGTGTCCCCCCCTCTTCTCTGACTGTGTCCCCCCCTCTTCTCTGACTGTGTCCCCCCCTCTTCACTGACTGTCCCCCCTCTGCTCTGACTGTTGTCCCTCCCTCTTCTCTGACACTGTCCCCCCCTCTTCTCTGACAGTCTCCCCCCCTCTTTCCGGACTGTGTCCCCCCTCTTTTCCGACTGTGTCTCCTCCCCTTCTCTGACGGGGTCTCCTCCCCTTCTCTGACTGTGCCCCCCCCTCTTCTCTGACTGTTGTCCCCCCCCTTCTCTGACTGTGTCCCTCCCCTCTTCTGACTGTGTCCCCCTCTTTTCTGACTTGTCCCCCCCTCTTTTCTGACCTGTGTCCCCCCCCCTCTTTCTCCGACTGTGTCCCCCGCTCTTTCTACTGACTGTGTCCTTCCCCCTTCACTCTGACTGTGTCCCCCTCTTTTCTGACGGGGTCCCCTCCCTCCGTCACTTGACGGGTTCCCCCCCCACCTCTTCACTGACGGGGTCCCCCCCTCTTCACTGCCAGGGTCCCCCCTTCTCATATTTTTGTTTTCCAGAGGAGCATAAGAGTGAGATGAAGCAGGGATTACGATGGATCACATAAAGGCAGTAGACGCAAATATTGACGCAGTGCTCGGTGATATGCAGGTCCTCAACGCAAAGACTAACGAGATGGAGAACTGAGCCGAGAAGGAAACTGTCTCTGCCCTACAAGATAACATGCAAATGTGACGATTCAGGTTAGCGTCATGATGCATCAAATGGACAAACCGTAATTGCAGTGGAAACCTGCGGATGGCGGTCTAACAGAGGACACTGAAGACAAGGATGTGGTGAAGTTTATGAAGACCTGACTGCCAACAAAAGCTGGGAAAATAAGGATTGGCCGTGCACATCACTCCGAACCAGTGTCCAAGACCTATTCTACTGAAGTTCAACAACTTCAGTGATAAACAGTATGTCATGGGTTCACCTCAGAGTGGTATGAAGCTCTAAAAGACACACTTAAGACACGCCCCCTCCCGCGCTGACCTGATTTTCTTTGTTGGGGTCAGGGAACTATGCAGACGTTTCTGTGTGGAAACGAATGGGATTTCATATTAGCAGCTCAGATTTCCATTGTTGAAGCCGCATGAAACCCACGCAGACTATAAATACTGCTAACGTCTTCTCCGCTCCCCTCCGCTCGTCTCATTTCCGCGCTGAATTTACATGCGGGAAGTATAATCGAAGCTTTACTCCTTTTGCTTTTATCAACTTTTAACTGGGCCCTTAAAAAACTCTGATCCCTCGGAGTTGAAAAAAAGGCCATCATATGCTTAATACTTAAAGAGGGGAAGGACCGATTGGAATGTGCCTCATACAGACCCATTTCTATTCTGAATGTGGACTATCGTATATACACCTCAATTATGTCCAAAAGAATGGAACTAATACTCCCAAACTTAATCCACAATGTCGTTAATAAATCCTGTCTGATCAAACGCATGATAACATAAGACGATCTTTACACAGAATGAGCCAACAACAAAACAGCAGTAATAATAAGACTGGACGCTTATTTATTCAAAGTACAAATTTCAAATGGATGGTTCAATAATAAAAAAAACAAACAATGATTTTAAAGAAAAACTATACACCCCTTTTTTCCTCTGACCAGAAAGAAAAAATGGAACCTTTATTCTATATTTCAGTTTGCATAGAAGGTTTGACTATTAAAATGAGTGTTTTGCCCAGATTTCTCTATCTATTCCAGACACTGTCAATTTCCATCCCCAAGCAGTTGTTTGATGAGTGGAATAAACAATCTCTGGATTCATATGACATGGTATAAAACCTACGACTTGCTTAAAGAGTTACTTTATTTCTGCTCAAATGAGAGCGTTGCTGTATTAGTGTCATCCGGGGTATGAGGCACAATGGAAAAGTATTGAATGTAATGTTGTGCCGGGGGTTCCTGTGCAGGCCTCACTGGCTGGTGACAAACGGCATTTTGTAAGAGTCATTTGGAGGAAAGGAGAATCCCTTAATGAGATCAGTGCTTACAACATGGAAGGAGCTGATCAAAACGTACAAATTAAACAAGGATGTTCAAATCTTAAACTGGTTTGCTCATGATCAAAGTTTTAAGCCAAATGGCACTGGCCAGAGATTTACAATGGATTGCAAAAGGCATAAAAGTTTTTCACCAGATTGTAAAAGATAATCAAATGTAAAGCTTTGATATGTTGAAAGAATCCTTTGACTTGAAGAAAGAGGACTTTTATTATAACCAAGACATACAACAAAGTAACGATGATTATAACCCTTTGACTGAAATCTTTATTAAGATATTATTCCCCTTGGAAGTTCTGATTTATAAGCCTTAAGTATATAAATGAATTAATGACCTGGACAACCAATTTACTAAATACATTAATATGAAATCGGAAAAAGAGGGTCATTTTGTTTTGCCGGATGAGGCGTTGGCAAATGTGTGTTCACAACGGAGGACCACAAAGTCTCATGTTTGAAGGGAATTCTGTTGGAAGAATGCAACCTCTTTTTTTTTCCAACACTGTCAAAGTGCCCACTCCTCACAGAGAGGGGCTGAGTTCTGGAGAAACTGTGGTTGCCAGGAGACTAACCATTATCATGTGTTTTGGGACTGTCCTGTTGCACCTAAATATTGGATGGAGAGTAACAAGGCACTGCAGACTGTTTTTGACACCGCCATCTCACTCAGTTCAGGACTATATACCTGGGCCTCAAGACCTCTGCCATGGACAATGTAGATGGATACCTTTGGAACATACTTTTGGCCGGGAAAAAGGCAATCACAAAAAAAGCTTTTTTGTAATCGAATTATTCGATTTACTCGAGTAATCGTTTCAGCCCTAGTTCAAATCCACTGTTGCCTAAATATGGGGAAAGGAGGATTGTATTGTTATTGAGATTTGAAGAGGACTGCGTTTTTGTTTTTTTCATAGTCACGTGGTGCGTCATCTCTCCAGGGGGCGCTGCAGGGAAAATAAACATTCAATCAGTAATGTTCATTATGTATTTGTAGCCTTGTCATTTTGATAGTATCTAATACAGCTAATATACACTTGCAGCCTGTGTTCCCTTCATATAAGGCTTATACAAGGCTTTTGATTTTTTGCGGCTTCAGACAGATTTGTTTTTTGAAATGACTCTTTGGACATGTAAGGTTGCAGACCCCTGCACTAGGACGAGTTTGTGTAGCAAACAAGTGTAAGCATGTTCAAATTTCAGAGATTTGGTGATTTTCCCATTGGAATAACATGGGAACACGCCGTAACAAATGACATGGGTCGGATTGACTTTTTTTGATTGGGACACTAAAATGGAATTTTGCCAAATTTCAAAAAATTAGTTTGCTCCCCATATAAATATATGATATATTTTTCTCTGTAGGGGGCGCTATCGTGCCAAATGAATTTGTTTCTCTTCAAGGGCCAAAGTTCATGATTCTTCAATAAGATTTTTTTTTTGGGCCATTTCCTATCTCTTAATGCATTTTTTGTACATTTGGGAGGAGATAACCAGGCAATATTTTTTTATGTTCACTGGATAGAAAATATTTTAAAAAGGGAGAATTAAAGCTGCAGGAGGCATCCAACGGACCCCTTTGTACTCCGCTCTCTGCATTTTATTGAGATGGTGCTAACGGGCCCTCAGTTCTTTTCTAATTTGGGCTTATTGTGTATTTGAGCTTTGTCACCAAAAACTAAACAGACGGCAACACTTTGGACATGGCCAATGCTGTGCAGAAGCAGTGCAAATTAACATCATTCTCAGTCAACTTTGTGGCTCCGCCGCAGAGACCGTATCACTTAGAATAAAAAATTGGTTAACTTTTGATGCCCCTCCCCTGTAGATGATGGCACCAAATTTTAGTTGGTTGGGCTAAGGAGGAGTTTGTAAAAGTATGAAGTGGAAATTTCAAAGATATTGAGATTTTCCCTTTGGGATAACTTTAACCCTAACTCCAATGGAGTCACCATGTGCGCTTCCCTACGTTATTGTGTGGGTCCCTGATCACTTTTCTTTATTTTTGGGTGGGTTCCGCCCCCATTGTGTTATTGGCCCTTTTATACAATGTAAAGTTTTTCCATTACATTAGTTGGGTAACGCATTCGTGAGCTACTTGGCTCAAACAAGCGCTTTACATGGGGATGACGACCACAAAGTGCTCGTTTTATGAAATACATTTTCCTATTACTAATTAGTATGCACGGGACTTGCATAAGTGGAGGAGTGTGTTAGTGAGTGTTTGGAAGCAGGCGAGCGCTTTCGCAGCCTTTCTTATAGGCCTCTTGCCAGCTTGTGGCACTCGGACCTAATGATATAATAATCATTATTATTATTACTATTAATAATGATCATATTTTTTACATATGATACATCACAAGTCACTGAGGTTGTTGGCAAACCGCAGTGGCAGGGTTCCGGAGGTAGATGAGTACCTGCACTGAGTACCTAAAGTCCCTGTATGTTGTAGGACTTGGTTGACACGCCTCAGCAACATCGCGTGGCAGTCGGGGACACTGCCTCTGGACTGGCAGACCGGGGTGGTGGTCCCTCTGTTCAAGAAGGGGGACCGGAGGGTGTGTTCCAACTACAGAGGGATCACACTCCTCAGCCTCCCTGGTAAGGTCTATTCCAGGGTACTGGAAAGAAGAATCCAACCGATAGTCGAACCTCGGATTCAGGAGGAGCAGAGTGGTTTTTGTCCTGGCCCGTGGAACACTGGACCAGCTCTATACTCTCCATCGGGTGCTCGAGGGTTCATGGGAGTTTGCCCAACCAGTCCACATGTGCTTTGTGGATCTGGAGAAGGCTTTCGACCGTGTTCCATGGGGTGCCCTTTAGGGGGTGCTGCGGGAGTACGGGGTCCGGGGCCCTTTGCTCAGGGCTGTCCGGTCCCTGTATGACCGGAGCAGGAGCTGTGTTCGCATTGCCGGCAGTAAGTCAGACCTGCTCCCAGTGCGTGTTGGACTCCTGCCAGGGCTGCCCTTTGTCACCGGTTCTGTTCATTGTTTTTATGGACAGAATTTCTAGGCGCAGTCAGGGGTCGAAGGGGGTCCGGTTTGGAGAACACAGGATCTCATCTCTGCTGTTTGCAGATGATGTTGTCCTGATGGCTCCATCAAACCTGGACCTGCAACATGCACTGGGACGGTTTGCAGCCGAGTGTGAAGCAGCCGGGATGAGAATCAAGCACCTCCAAATCTGAGGCCATGGTTCTCAACCGGAAAAAGGTGGCTTGCCCTCTCCAGGTGGGTGGGGAGTCCTTGCCCCAAGTGGAGGAGTTCAAGTATCTCGGGGTCTTGTTCACGAGTGAGGGAAGGATGGAGCGTGAGATTGACAGGCGGATCGGTGCAGCGTCTGCAGTGATGCGGTCGCTGCATCGGACTGTTGTGGTGAAGAAGGAGCTGAGTCGAAGAACAAAGCTCTTGATTTACCGGTCAATCTATGTTCCCCCGCCTCACCTATGGTCATGAGCTTTTGGGTAAAGATTTCAGTTAAAAAATTTGGTTGAAATGAGTTTTTTTCTGCAGGGTGGCTGGAGAGATACAGAAAGGAGCTCAGTCACTCGGGAGGAGCTTTGAGTAGATCCGCTGCTCCTCCATGTAGAGAGGAGCCTGCTGAGGTGGCTCGGGCATCTTGGCGCCTCTTTGGGGAGGTGTTTTGGCCATGTCCCACTGGGAATAGGCCCCGGGAAAGACCCTGGACACGCTGGAGGGACTATATCTCGCCTCGGGATCCCTCGGAGAATTTGGAGGAAGGGTCTGGGGAGGTGGGAAGTCTGGGAGTCCCTGTGAAACGAACAAAAAAAAACACCCAAAGTGCTGAAATATCATATAATACTCTACTTTAGGACATAACACTGGATGTTTTTGTGTCTTTTTGAGCTCATGTTTATTATTTGTGATTATACCCAATAGTCGATATTCAGATTTTGCATATTCGCACAAACAACTGCAATGTCCCACCTCTGATCCTGCCCTACCTGACTCGCTGGGATCCATTTTCTTCTTAGTTTCTGTCTTGTGTATTTGAAAGGTGTTCTTGGTGCACTGACGGTGTTGTAATGTTGTTGCAGAGCTGACGTTGAACCCTCCGGAGGGCATCGTGGCAGGTCAGACCTCCCTCTCATTCAGCCCTGGTATAACCTGTTAGTCTTCTGATTGTCCTGTGTTCTTCCTCTGTCCACAGGTCCAGCCAACGAGGAGAACTTCTTTGAATGGGAGGCCCTCATAATGTGAGTGCACTGCGGCGGCCAGCTCCTCGTCCAGTTAGTTAAGCCATTCTCCTCCAGACACAATCTGTACAGTCATAGACAAACAACTGTCACCTTTATGAAGCAGACACAGACACCAGCACATTAGAACATAACAAACATATGCACGACATGACGGCACGTGTGCACTTGTAAACCACAGGTGAAAAGCCAAAGAGTTATGATAAATAAGGGCACATAAAAGAAAGTAGACTGTATTCAAACTTGCCTCTTTAAGCGATCTGTACACTCCAAACGCATGTGGCGTAGGGCTGGGTGATAAATGAATTTGGGTCTTTAATAATTGACTATGTGAAATATTGCTAAATGGACTTCCCGTTATGACGTCAGACTAGAGACGCACTCGCTCTGCCGAAACTTGTCTTAAAAAATCACTGTTAGCCAACATAATCTCAAGAAATGAGGAGCAAGAGAATGAGATACAATAGAAACAGAGCACATCGCCTGGACCAAACAAGACCTGATAATGAGGTTTCTTAAAGGTCAAGTGTAGGAACGCGTCATGAAGGCTGCAAAAGTTAAAGGAGCCCTCCAGTTGAAAAAAAAAGTTGTTTCTTCACCCAGGACATTCCATAGGAGGTAGGAAAATGTTTGCCACATTTGTGAGGAATTTAAAGAGACAACTGAGGCATGGCTTTTCATTCCCTGCTGTTCTTTTAATAAAGGCAAAGGCAGAAATGCTTCTCAGAAAAATGGAACCACAAATGTCAGTTGGAATCCTCATATTCAACCTACATTAGACGTATCAAACTCAAGGGGCTCTGGAGAAACAATAAATAACAAATTCCGTAAATTAATGAAGAAAATAGGACAGGTTGACATCTGGAGGGAAATTCACCTCAGTCCACACCAGTACACCCAATTTTCTAATCCACACACAATCTATTCAAGAATAGACTTATCTTTAATAAAGAATCACTGAGGCAGATACAGGCACAATAGACTGAAGTGACCGTGCTCCTATCTACATTAACTGTAGACTTGGAGGAAAGATGAAAAAACACACTTTGGAGGTTCAATGCCAGTTTTGAGAGGACACATTTAGCCATAGCCTTGGCAAAAAAGAAACAAAGGGAGAAAAAGCTAAATGAACTGCAAGAAAAACTAAAATTGCCAGGGCAAATCATACCATGAAGGGGAGTCCTCAAGTGCTGCAGGAAATAAAATGGATAAAAGGAGAATCTAATGATCTGACCTCACATGGAATAGTTAGCATAAATTGACCATATCAGAGTGGATCAACATTTTCAAAATGATTATCCTGGAAACTTAAAATAACAACAAGCAGTAAGAAAAATTTGTAAAAGAGCTTCATGCTGTCCTTGAAACTTTCGGCCTTACTCAGCGCGTGAGTGGCCCCACCCACAGCAGAGGGCACACTCTAGATCTTCTAATTACAAAAGGGGTTAATATTTCAAACGTCAATGTGGTCGATGTTGCTCTGTCTGATCATTTCTGTGTCTTCTTTGACCTGTCAAAGAAGACACAGAATGATTTGTTGAACTCTGTTACATCTAGTGTTTTTGAAATGTTTCTCGACACCATTGCCCCTATGAAGGCTAAAATTGTTAAACATAAGCAGAAGGCGCCATGGAGAAATGATGATTCGGTCAGGTCACAGAAAAGGGAGTGCCGCCGGGCCCGAACGAAAATGGCGCAAGTCGAAGCTCCAAGTTCAGAAAGAGATTTACAGAGAGAAGTTGTACATGTACAACCTCATTTTATGTAGAAACTAGGGCAGGATATTTTTCTGAAATAATTGGAAGCTGCAGTAAAAACTGGCGTGTCCTGTTGCCACAGCGACAGATGAACAAACCCTCCAGCTCAGCTGCCGTTAGAACTCATTTCCACATCCAAGTGTAATGAGTTTGCATTATTCTTTAATGACAAAGTTCAGGGCATTAAAAATGCTATAAAATTCTACAATGCAAAAAATAACCCTCAAACCACCTACACACTTAGAGCTTCGACTTGTGCCATTTTCGTTCGGCCCGGCGGCACTCCCTTTTCTGTGCCCTGACCGAATCATTTCTCCATGGCGCCTTCTGATCATTCTTAACAATTTTAGCCTTCATAGGGACAATGGTGTCGAGAACATTCAAAACACTAGATGTAACAGAGTTCAACAAATCATTTACATTAGAACATGAGAGATTTTCAAAGTTAATCATTTCCATAAAAAAGTTTTCCCGTGCTGTCATTTATGTGTCTCCTCAGAACAACTGCAGGACCAGCTGGTGGTTTGGGAAAAACAGACAGGTCAAAGAAGACACAGAAATGATCAGACAGAGCAACATCGACCACATTGACGTTTGAAATATTAACCCCTTTTGTAATTAGAAGATCTAGAGTGTGCCCTCTGCTGTGGGTGGGGCCGCTCATGTGCTGAGTAAGACCAAAGTTTCAAGGACAGCATGAAGCTCTTTAGCGTTTCTGTCACAGATAATATCAACATGAACATTGAAATCACCTGTTATGACCAAACCATCAAAGTCTGCATACGACTGAAAGCATCTCAGTAAAATCATCAATAAAACTTTTGCAGTGCTGAGGAGGCTTGTATAAAACAATGAAGAGAATGAATGGAGACTGTTTTAGCTCCATTTTAAAGAACACGTACGTGTTTTCCCATCTGTGTGATGTTACTACAGAAATAGCACTAGGGGAGGCTGTTTTTACACAGGGCCCTGGGTTGGTTTGATTTTTAATATGACTATAAGTCCCGGCAACGCTGAGACCCAGTGCATCCTAGCTATGGGAAATACCAGGTGAAAGGCGAGGGGGGATAGGTGGGGGGGCTTTTGTTGGTGTGGCGGGAGCCGGTGAGAGTTTGGGACCAGGTGAAAGGCGGGTGGGTTTAGGTGGGGCGATTTTTGTCCGTGTAGCAACAGTCAGGGGAGAGTTCATCATCGTTGATATCAGAACTCTTGATCTTGCTATATTAGGCGTGAGTGGAGCCATCTTAATGCCTGATTTGATCAGATATTCCAGATTGCTGGGAAGGCCCCTGGGTGAGGGTGGAGATAAAAGGGAGAGTGAGGAATCTGTAGTAGGAGTAGATGTTGCAGGGATCCAGGGCTGCTCTGAGGGCAGGGGCGATGGCAGGGATACTGCCGGGCCTGTCACAGATGGGTCCAAGGCCTTTGATGAGGACTGTGCAGTAAAGAACTGAAATGACTCCTGCGCTAGCCGTGGTGAAGATTGTTGTGGTGCTGCTGCAGAAGAGTCCTTCGCTGGAGGTGGTGGAGGTGATCGTGGAGCAGCTGGAGTTGAATCCTTTGCTGGTGGTGGTGGAGCGGCTGCTAATAAATCCTTTGGTGGAGGCTGTGGTTGTGGTGCTGCTGATGTTGAAACATTGGCTCGGTCTCTGGCTGATGGAGCAGGAATTCTTCTCTCGTTCCTCTCTTCTCTAACTATCTGCTCAGGACCCTCTCCAGGCCCAGTCCAGTGCCTCAGAGCGTGGAGCAGGTTCTCTGTCAGCACCCTCACTCTACCTCTACAGAGGTGTGGGCCATTTCTCTTAAACAGGTCCTCGTTTCCAGAATAGATAGAAGTTCTCAATGTAGTGCAATCCTCTTGTTGCACACTCTTTGGACAGCCATGTGTGCAGCTGAAGCAGCCGGCTAAACTTGTTTATCTTCCTGTCGATGTTTTGGAATAGGTCCACTTATGAATGTTTTGATTTCCATTTTATCAAGCTCGTCGAATAACTCCAAGAAGTCTCTTTTCAAAACTTCAGTTCACTGCCCCAGCATGCACAATCAGCTGTTTAACTCCTTTATGTGTGGCCAAAACATTAGAAATACGTGACGTAATCTCAGTGACTGTGGCGCTGGGAAAATAATGTGTTTTCATTTTTTCATGCATCACGTGACTTATCGCACCATCCCCAATCAAGACGACCTTGACGTTTGGCACAGATTCTGTCTCTGTCTGCCTTTTCGCCACGTCATGTGTCCCATTTTTCCTTTGTTCATTTACTTCAGTCTTTGAAAGTGGTAAAAATCTGTTTGTAAACTGTATTTTAGTTGGCGTTACATTATCTTTGTATCGCTTAGGCATCGCAAGTTCGTCCCAATTACGGTCTTTTGGAAAAGTTTTGGGAACGACACAGAATCAGTCCGGTTTAGGTTGAAAGTAGGTGTTTTTCTTGTAAAAAATGTGGACCTCTTACCACTGGGTGCCACTGGAATTGTATCATGCAGTCCTTTGTCAGATTCCAGAGCAAATATCCGCGCTTGTAGCTCATGAATTTCTTGTTGATATTTCCAACATCGTTCACAAAAGTTTTTTTCTTTTCTCGCGGACATGTTGCTGGCTCGTCAGATTTGTTGATTAAAACTCGAAAAATGCTCTTAAAATCCTTGGTTGACTTGAAAAAGTCATAATAAATTTTTTTTGTAAGACAAAAACTGATTTAAAAAAGCAAAATAAAGAAGGAAAGCAGCTGTAGCAAGCAGGAGCAAGCAGGAAATGTAGCCTCAATCTGCTTTGTATCTTATTGTAGCAACAAGACTATTCTTGTGTTCTCCATTTAAAATAACGGAGTTCCCGCTCGACCGGAAGTGCAATTACAACGTAAGTGCCAATCTGTGGCAAAAAGAGGAATTAGTGGGCGAGGCGGAATAAGGTGAATATACATCTCAATTATGTCCAAAAGAATGGAACAAATATAAACAAATTTTTAAAAATATATGTTTAAAAAATTAAACACATAAGAACAAACACAAAAGCAGGAACAAGACCAGAGAGAAAAGACGAAACCAAAGCAGGCAGACATCCACCAAAAACCAAAAAAAGCAAATCATGCCTCACGGCACCCAAAGAAAGTGTCCCATTTAGTCCACAGTCTGTCGAATTTGTCAATATTCAAATTAATTCCGAATGTGATCCTTTTCAATTTACGAATTTCCAAAGTAATGTCTCTGATTGTCAGTGTAAATTGCGTCATCCACTTTTTTGCGATGGCCTTTTTTAGCCGCTGCCAAGAGTATATTCCAGAGGCAACTGTTTATTGTGTCCATGGCAGGAGTCCTCAGGCCCAAGTACATAGTTCCAAAATCGAGTGGAATGGCAATGTCAAAAACTGTTGTAGTGCATCCTTAATTTTAAAACTTTGGAACAACAGGACAGTCCCAGTATATGTGGTAGTGGTTTGCCTCCATGCTGCCACAATTTCTCCAACAGTCTGTATTTCCCTGTGAGTAATGGGCACTTTGCCTTGGTGTTATGAAAAAACGTGACACATTCTTCCAACAAATCTCTCTCCAAACATGTGATTTTGTAGTCCTCCACAGGGATGTACAAACATCTACCCACTCTTTGACCGTCAAACGAAGACCACTCTCTCTTCCCCACATATTTGTTATATATTTAGTAGAGTCGTTGTCCAGATATAATCCCCCTTGAAAGTTCTGATTTATAAGCCTTGATAAACATCTCAGTCAGAGGGCTACAATGGTCACTACCCTGTTTAATTGGTTATAATAACTCCTTATTTGTAAAAAACCTATAAAAGTCCTTCTCCAACCCAAAGGATTCCTTCAACATATCAAAGCTTTTCATTTGATTCTCTTTTACAATCTGGTGAAAAACCGTTTATACCTTTTGTTATCCAGACCTTGAATCTCGAAGTTCTATCTCAGTTTCTATCTGGTACAAAACCTTGGTCATGAGCCAACCAGGTTAAGATTTTAATATCTTTGTTTAGTTTGTATGTTCTGATCAGCTCCTTCCATGTTGTAAGCACAAATTTTACCCAGAGATTCTCAGCCTCCTCCAAATGACTCAACCGTTTGCCAGTAAGGCCTGTACAGGAACCCCCAGCACAACAGCAATCTCAATATTCTTCCATTGAGATTCATATTCTGTACGCTCTGATTTGAGCTGAAACAAAGTACATTTTCAAACAAGGCAAACCCCAGCCTCCTTTTTTCTTTGGATAATAGCAGCGTTTTGAATCTGATTCGGGGTTTCTTGCCTTGCCTCTAGACTCTAGTATGGTATAAGAGTACATTTTTCAAGATCTTTTTTTATAGTAGTAAAAGGGGGAGTATAATTTTTCTCCATAATTGTTGTTAGGTCTCTATGGAGGACCACACCTAAATATCTAAGAGATTCCGTTTTCCATTTAAATGGGTAAGTCTTTTTAAAGGTCAGTGGGGGATGCCAGCAGAGAATTTCAGTATTTTGTATATTTAATCTGTATCCAAACATTGGACCAACTTCTTGAAGAAAATGCATCGAACTGGGTATGGAAATGTCTGGTTTGGTCAAATATAATGGAACATCATCTGCAGCAGGCGATTTTATGTTCCGTCCCATCAATTGTAACACCCGTGATTTGTTTTGATTGTCTAATAAATTCGGCCAATGATTCCAAATACAAAGCAAACAGGAGGGGGGACCAGGCGCAGCCCTGCCTGACCCCCCTTTTCAGAGTAAGCTGGTCCGTCAGGTGACTGTTGATTTTAATATTTGATATTGGACGATCGTAAAGAGCCCCAATATTATTTATAATTAGATCATTGATTTTATATTTGTTTAGCGCTTTATATAAATATGGCTGCTAACAGAATCAAAAGCTTTCTCAGCGTCAAAACTTATTATTACTGCTCTGTTTTTGTTGTTTTTGTATTTGGCTCATTATGTGTAAAGATCGTTATCTTGTTGTTTGTTAATAAATCCTGTCTGATCATTGTGGATTAAGTTTGGGAGTATTTGTTCCATTCTTTTGGACATAATTGAGGTGTATAAACGATAGTCTACATTCAGAATAGAAATGGGTCTATATGAGGCACATTCGAGTCGGTCCTTCCTCTTTAGGTATTAAGAATATGATGGCCTCTTTCCAACTAGGAGGGGTCTGAGTTTTTTTTAAGTGCCCAGTTAAAAGTTGCCAAAAGGAAAGGGGTAAGTGTTTCTTTTAAAGCTTTATACCACTCTGAGGTGAACCCATCGATCCCCGGAGATTCATTGTTCTTTAATCTTTTAATTGCGCTTTGTATTTCCAAAACTGTTTATTTTAGCTCCTAATTTTTTATGTTCTGTGATAACAGGCAAATTGAGAGTGTCCGGAAAGGAATTTATATCATCTTATTCATCGACTGGAATTTTTGAAAAAAGTTTTTTATAAAAGGATTCAAATGCTGATTGAATTTTGTCTTGTTTAGTTAAGATTACGTCATTTTGTCTGTCCCGTATTTTTAGAAATCGTTCTTTTCAGCTTGTTGTTTTTTTAAGTTTCAAAGATCATAATCTAGAACACTTTGATCCACTCTCATAATATCTTTGTTTGGTAAAGAGCATTTTCTTAACTATTTCCTGTGAAGTCAGATCATTAATTTCTCCTCTTATCTTTTTAATTTCTTGTACCATTTTAGGACATCCCTTTTTGGCATGGTTTTTCTCCAACAATTAAATTTTTTATTGCATTTCATTTAGCTTTTTCTCCATTTTGTTTCTTTTTTTCGGAGGCTATGGCTTCAATTTGTTCTCTCAAGACTGCTTTGGAAGCATCCCAGAGGATGGGCGGAGAAGTTTCCCCAGCATCATTTTCCTCCAGATGAGTCTTAACGTTGTTGGACATTTCTTCTTTAAACAAAGGGTCATTAAGCAGGCTGCATTGAACCTCCAAAGTGTGTTTTTTGTCTTTCCTCCAAATCCACAGAGATGTAGATAGGAGCATGATCACTTAGGTCTATTGTGCCTATATCTGCTTCAATGATTTTAGATCTGTCTTTATTGAAAATAAAAAAGTAGTCTATTCTGGAATGGAGTGTATGTGGATTTAAAAAATGAGTATACTGGCGTTCCCTAGGGTTCATTTCCCTCCTTATGTCAATCATTCCTATCGTCTTCAATAAGAGACGGAACTTCTTGTTAATTGTTCCTCCAGTGCTTCTTGAGTTCGACACGTCCAGTGTAGGCTGAATGTGAAGAGTCCAATCGCCACCACAACTTAGGGTTCCCTCAGAGTGGTTCACAATCAGGTCCATGACTTCGGCATAGAAAGTGATCTCACTCCCTGGTGGAGCAAACACGTTTAAAAGAGTAAAAACCTTTCCATTAATATTCCCTCTAACCAATACATATCTGCCTTCTTTATCCTTACATTTAAAAAACTGTTGGAAAAACTACTGTTTGAAATCAATATTGCAAATCCCCTCTTATGTTTTCCTCTGTATGATGAATAATAAGACTTTTGTTAGTTTTTGATGTTCAGTGTCATTCAAGAGGGTCTCTTGTAAAAATATGTCTATTCTTTCTCTTTTCATTTTTGTCAATTTTTGTCAATGTTCATTTGTTTGGGCTCAGTATGCCATTCACATTGAAGGATGCAGTGGTTCTTGTAAACACTTCTGATGCCATTGGGTTGGTTGTATTGATCTCACCATTGACAACTTTCGAAATATTTTTAATCTCTCTGGTCGAAAACAACAAACGCACACAAGAACCACAGGAACGCATAACAACTGAAAAGGTAAAAAAGAAAACAAAAGGGTTCATGCTAGAAACGGGCATCAAACCCAAAACCCAATCAAAAAAGATCGCAAAAGGAAGGGAAGTCCAATCCTAATGAGAGGCCCCCCCAGAAAAACTCCCCAGGCCCTCCTGACACCAATCCTCAGAAAGAACTGGATATATAAGACCCCTGGCTCACCACATCCCCCTACTGCACTCTGCTTATACTTTCAATTTCCCAGAAATCCAATCTCCCACATTTGACACCTCGATGAGTAGATGTAATTAGTCAGAGTTTATGTACAAAAGCAGACAGCCACCAGGGGACATAAAGTCTGATGTTAAAAACAAAAATAAATCGGGTCATTAGTCTCTTCAAACAGAACAGAAATGTATCACCATGTGACCACAACCTGAACTCACATGCCCCACGCTGGTGGCTCCATCCTCTGTACTGTTCTATTCTCTGTTTTTTGCATCTTCCTTAAGAGCACCTCTGCTTCTCCTGGTGTTCTGAGCACATGTGTTTTACCTTCAAAAGTCACCAGAAGAGTCGCGGGGAAAGAGAATCCATGTCTCAGTTTTCTCTTCCTGAGCTCATCACAGATGTGGTGGAACTTTTGCCGTTGTTGGCGAACCTCGTATGGAATATCTGGAGCCAAGAAGACATTCTTGCCTTTGTACTGGAGGTCTCCTTTGACCCTTGCAGTCTTCAAGACAAGTTCTTTCACACGGTCGTTGAGAAACGTCATAATCAGTGCTCGTGGTTTATCAGCTGCTGGTCTTGGTCTTTCGATTGTGATGGGAGGGACTTCAACTCCTGAGTCAATGAGGAGCTCAGGTATGATCTTCTCCAGGAAGCTTTCGGTGTCTTTTCCTTCCTCTCCTTCCTCTATGCCTGCAAGTTTCAAGTTAGGACGACGGGATCTGGACTCCAAATCCAGGAGCTTATTCTTCATGTTACTGCTCTCCGACTCCAGCGTTGTCACCCTGGCCCGCAGCACCTCCATCTCGGCCCTTACTGTCTGCAGATCGTCCGTATTGTCTGAAACACGCTGCTCGACTTCCTCAATGAGTGTTCCAGTTATTCCATCAGCTTTGAGTTTAGCGGTCACTGCCTCTGACACTGCCGGAGCTATGGTAGCCAACAACTCGGCTCTGAGACTCCATGGCACGCTGCACTTCGAACATCTTGAGCCACAGCTGATGACAAATTATGTTCTCTCCCGACGCAAAGAAGTCGCGTGAGTCTCCATCTGGGCCGACAGGGCCCTGTGCCTCCGGTGGGGAGGGAGCATGGCTCGCAGCTTTGTTAGCCGCGCTAGCTTCGTTAGCCTAGTTAGCTTGTGATACTGGGCCATCACCTTTGTCTGTTTTGGTCCTGTGGCGCTACCACACACTTGTGTCTTCCTTGTTTACTCATCTCTCTTTGTTCTTTGGGATTAGGTGGGTGAAACGATGATTTTAAAACCACGTTTTGCAGCAGCGGTGAGAGCTGCGTCACCTCAGTGAGTCACCATAACCGGAAGTCCCCCTTTGACCTTTTAGAAAGACTTACCCATTTAAATGGCAAACAGAATCTCTTATTTAGGTGTGGTCCTACATTAAGATCTATCTGCAATTTGGGGTAAAAAATTATACCCCTCTCTTTACTACTGTTAATATCTTGAAAAATGTACTCTTATCCCATACTTAAGTCTAAGTCAAAGGATTGAAAAATATAAAAATGAATGTTTTGCCCAGGTTTCTCCATTTGTTCCAGACTCTTCCAGTTTCCATCCCCAACCGGCTGTTTGATGAGTGGAATAAAGCAATCTCTAGATTTATATGGCAGGAATAAACGACCTCGAATCTGATTCAAAATTTTAAAATTATCCAAAAAAAAAGGAGGCTGGGTTTAACTTTTTTTTTTTTTTACTTTATTTCTGCTCAAATCAGAGCGTTGCTGGTGTGACCCTGAATATGAAGCTTAATGGAAAAATATTGAGATTAATGTAGTGCCGGGGGTTCCTGTACCTGACGGTCGAAGTTAAGAATCCCTGGGTGAACTCTGTTCTTACATGAAGGAGCTGATCAAAACATAGAAACTAAACAAAGGTGTTAAAATCTTAAACTGGTTGGTTTATGACCAAGGTTTTCCTCCTAAAAACACAGATTTGAGATTTAAATCTGGATTACAAAAGGTATAAAGGTTTTCTACTAGATTGTAAAAAATTAATCACATGAAATGCTTTGATATGTTGAAAGAGTCCTTTTAACTTGGAGAAACAGGACTTTTATAGGTATTTACAAATAAGGAGTTATTATAGCCAAGAAATTAAATTAGGCAATGACCCGCAGCTCTTTGACTGAAATGTTTATTGAAGTTTACAAATCAAAAATTTCAAGGGTAATTATATCAAAATGATATAGAAGTGTCAACAATTTGGACAACTACCACTATACTACATTAAATATTATTGGTGAAAGAGAGGGTAGTTTTATTTTGACTGTCAAATCTTTTCATAATACCATGTCAAATTGCTCCGTATACACAGAGTAATTCTAACTGTTGGAGAAACTGTGGCAGCCAGGAAGCAAACCATTTCCATGTGTTTTTGCACTGTCCCGTTGCTTAAAAAAATTGGACTGGGATCAATGAAGTTCCTCAGTCTTGACATCATCATCCCACTGTATTCAGAACTACATATTTGAGCCTCAAAACGCCGGCCATTGACACAATCAATGTATATCTTTGGAATATGCTCCTGGCACCGACGATCAAGGACTGGAAAGACATTATCAGAGGGAGGGAGGGAGAGGGGGAGCGAGGGGGAGAGAGAGGGGGAGCGAGGAAGGGGGAGAGAGAGAGGGAGGGAGGGAGGGAGAGGGAGAGAGGGGAGGGAGAGAGGGAGAGAGAGAGAGTGGGGGAGAGAGAGAGAAGATTCATTAATTAAAATTAATCTAATGGAAATTACTGCCATAATATGATTCTTTAATTTTCCTATGGTCATCATGGTACTGTATCTCAGGACGGGCTGGTCAAAGAGCTGGAGCATATACCTAGAATATTTATCTGTGTATTTATTGACTGTGAAATGATGTTAATGTGTGCTGTTCCGTGCATGTCCTGCAGGGGCCCCCAGGACACATGTTTTGAAGGGGGGGTGTTCCCGGCAGTTCTCAGCTTCCCCTCAGACTACCCTCTGAGCCCCCCAAGATGAGGTTCACCTGTGACATGTTCCACCCCAACAGTGAGTATGAAATGTCACATATGACGTCATCATACCAGGACAGCATCATACCATCACACACCAAAGTCACTTTCAATGACAAGCTCTGGTTCACACCTAAACTGAGGGAGTTAAGGCAGGAGAAGGAGGCAGCGCACAGGGTGCAAAGGTGCTGAGCTAGATAGAAGTACAATACGCGTCTGAAGCAGCAGTTCTCTGACAACAAGCCCGCCTCTGTGTGGAGGGGGCTCCGGCTTCTCACAACTACAAGCCCAGAGCCCCCTGACGCTGCAGTCGACCGTAAACTGGCCAAAGAACTCAACACCACCTACTCGAGGTTTGATATGGAATTGTTACTTAGCACTATAACTACTAGAGCTTTAACGATTACTCGAATAAATCGAATAATTCGATTACAAAAAAGCTTTGATTATTATTATATTGCTTAGATGATTCGTTTAATTTACATATTTAATCAAAAACACGTGAATCTGTGGCGCGCGCACGGAACGACTTGTGTCGCTTCTGTTTCACACGGAGCTTGTTCCGCTCTGACGAAGGCGCGACAGGAAGAGAGCGGCGCGTTTTAAACTCACGAGTGCGACTGGGAAGAGTTTGGATGAGTGAAAGAGCCATTATAATAATCCCGAGCTGCAACTCTCAACACCGCATCTAGCTCCGCCCACCCCAGCCCCGACACGCCACCGCGGACCACCGGACCCCGCGGACCCGCGCTCCCCCACTCAACAACTCTGCTTTCCAGTCACAGTCGTACTTTTAAACAGCCAATTCACATGGAAACAGCACGGAGGACCGGTTATGTCAGAATAATCTGTTGTGAAACAGAAAGTCCGAGACGCGGAGGCCAAAGTCACACGGAGCCAAAAACGGCAAAATGCGCAAAATGCTCAAAACGCCAGGACCACCGGTCCCACCCAACATAACGTTTTACAAATGTCTTATTTGAAGTGATGTGACAGAGCTACTGTAACTGTTTACAGTCTATGACAAGTTAATTAAGTCCTTTATATATATTCTTTCTATACAAACAGAACAGTTTGGACTGAAGTGAAATGTTGCTGTTTTGGGGACAAATTTATATGAAATTAAGAATAAAATGTGTTATTTTAAGCAGAAATTCCTTATTTTGTATTTGTTTATTACTATGAGCTATAACATTTATCTAAAAAATGATTCAATATGTGTTTAAGTGGTTTTACTGAATGTACCAAAAAATTAACCGATTAATCGAAGAAAAGAATCGATAGATTACTCGATTACTAAAATAATCGATAGCTGCAGCCCTAATAACTACAGTATATAACGGGGAACCAGAGAGTTCACTCAATATCTAAGTACAAACATTATTTCCTGGTCGTTCAGTCTGAAGGGAGAGTAACGCTTTAGTAATTGTAACTAAACTGTAAAATTCAGAAACCAGAATTTGTGTAGTTTATTGATCAAGTAACGTACCTTTTGGGCTATATAGCGCGCTCCTGAATAAAAGCAGCGGCAACGAAATTTACAAAGAAAAAAATTATTTTACATATTGCACCTGTCAATAAGCCACAGGTGCCCAAGTTGAAACATGAGATATTTACACACAACTATAGTACACTATACTGTATGGTTGTCTTTTGAACCAGGGTCTAATTCGACTAATTTCTCAGTGAATACGAGTTGGCTTGGTAATAAAACACACAGCATTTTGAAGTTTAGCATACAAAGAACACATCCCCTCTGTCCCCTCTGTCCCCTCTGTCCTTGATTACTCTGTGTGCTGATTTACCTGCGTCTGTGTCTTCACATCTGGTTCATCTGCTCCTGAGCAGATTGTGATTAGCGAGTGAGTGTTGCACTGTAACATGAGATATTTACACCAAAATATAATCCACGGTAATAATGCTGGGTTGTTTTTTTACTTGTGGGGCAGGTCTGGCCAAGAGAGTCTCATTTCACTGCGCCAGGTGCTAAACTGCGGCCGCCCTATATCGCATGTCCGCACTCTGCGTGTGTCTACGAACAAGACGACATAGAGAGCGTTTTTCCTGTCCAAGCCACTTTTGTGTCTTTGCATGTCAATTCAATAACATTTATTTTTGTAGTGAGCAAAATCACAACAGCAGTTGCCTTGAGGGGCAACAGTATCTAAAGGGAGAAGGTCTTCCCAGAGGCTTGGTTTGGAGAAACCCTGGTTTTTCATCCTAGGTGCATTTCCACTGTGAGCGAAAGAATAAAAAAAATCCTGAAATGACATTATAAGATTTTTTAATAATTTATTTGTATTTTATTGATGCAAATAAGTATTTGGACACCTGAGAAAACCAGTGTTAATATTTGGCACCAAAGCCTTTGCAGAGGTCAAAGGTTTCCTGTAGTTCTTGACCAGGTTTGCACACACTGCAGAAGGGGTTTTGGCCCACTCCTCCACATAGATCTTCTCTTGATCTGTCAGGTTTCAGGACTGTCGCTGAGCAACACAGAAAATCCTTTAAGGGAGCTGAAACTCTATTGGATCTGGATATTGGTCTGGAGACTGGCTAGGCCGCTCCAGAAGCTTTGGTTGAGCTGTGCTATATTTAGAACCGGTCCACGCGGGGGACCTGAAAGGGCTCCAAAGAGCGCCCTGGAGCTCGCGGGCTCCAGGCTGGTGACTGCTGACTTAGAGTATGACTTAGCTATGTGCTGTTAAACAGCTCATTGACCTAAAGGGCAGAGGGGCTTTCCTGTGCTTGGCCCCGACCCCTCAACACTCATTACTGCTTCTGTAATGGAGCTCAGGCCTGTGTTCTGAGCCACAGTGTGTGGTTAGCGTGTGGCTACTGTGTGATTAGCCCCATGGTGTCAGAGTGATGTCAACAGATATGACGCTCAGCTGATTACTGGAGGAGCCTATCATTATGTGTGAGGACAGGGCCGGGGACACAGAAGGACTCAGGACAGAGCCACGACACAGTCTGGGCTGTCGCCAGGCTACAGGCCACATTCTTTTGAAACGCCAGAATTCACAAACATTTAGATCACTCCACACTAAAGTGTACAAAAGTGTTACATAAAGGTCCAAATTTAAAATAAGGATTTTTTTTCAATTCCAACTCACATCAGAAAGTACCTCTAGGCATCATCAAAATACCATAAAGTAGATAAATGGATACATTATACATTTTTACCATTGACGCACTCAGCAAACTTACTTTGGACGGAACATACGTAAACTTGGTCGGACACAAAACTTTCAAAACGGATTTCTCCCTTGCCGAGCATCTCTCAGACTGCTGAGCACTCCGCGCATGCGCGAGCGGCCGATTTGCATCGGGCAGCGCCGCAAAACATGGAAGTAAGATGTTAGTTTTCCCCACGCGGTAAAACAATGTTGTTTCGGCGTAACAACTCGTAAAAGGACTCGAAAAGACATCGAAATGATGATGGACGCTCCAGGCTCCCGTGAGTGGACACAACCAAAACGGTTCCACCGTTGAGTACAGTAATAGAGCGTCGCATTTTGATGATGTAGCATGGCGCTTAGAATGACGTCATCAAACGTAAACTGATACTGATTGGTCGGAACTAATACAGGACACTTCCTGGTTACGCCCACAATACTTCTTTTGAGGGCAATTTCAAAAATACGAGTGGAAACATTTTGAAAAGCATTTGGGGCATGAATCTAGAAGTATTTCCCCTTCTTTTTCATCGCTAGTAGGTTCTTCGTTTGGATTCAATTTTTCGTTTACAAGTCGTTGACGTTGAGAGTGCCACTGTGTGTAACAAAACTCCACCAAAATTCAAGTAGTAAAAAAAAAAATATATAATATAAGGTTTAAAAAATAAAGACCGAATCATTTTTTGCTTTTGGAATTTTTTAATGATGCCCTAGTTAAAGACAATGGCGATTGTACACTTTAGTGTGGAGTGACCCATATACATACTCAGCGTATTTACTTTAGTTCAGTGGTTCGATTTCTATTCTCTATTGCTTCACTGAAATCCCTATTGTGGGACAAATAAAGTTTCTCTTCTTTCTAACACCTGAATGGTTGTGTGGCAGTCTACCCGGATGGACGTGTGTGCATCTCAATCCTCCATGCTCCAGGAGACGACCCCATGGGCTACGAGAGCAGTGCTGAGCGCTGGAGCCCGGTGCAGAGCGTGGAGAAGATCCTCTTGTCTGTGGTCAGCATGTTAGCAGGTACATCAAATGGATACTGGCATTGTCCGCATTACTCTTACTTTGGGGCTGGGTGTTATGGGGATATAAAAACCGAATTATGATCTGATCTTTGTGACAGTCTGATTTTTATTTATTTTTTGAATCCCATATTGTGATTCCCAAATGTTTTGTTTAATACAGATCCATCCTTGAAAACGGTCTCTCTCCCGCACAATCCTTCTATTAGTCAGCCAGAGTGAGTGACAGGTTGATTTAACCAATTACAGTGAAGTTCACCTTCATTGAATTATTTATCTTTATTTACATCTTGTACATGAATTGTGATCAAATTTAAATCGTGATCTGGTTCCAGGAAAATTGTGATAGTGACATTAATCAGTCTTTTATTATGAGTTCCACTGGGGAGACCCGATATTTCTATGGTGGAGAGAAGACATAATAAGCCTGGACACCTATTTCGGGAACATACTAAAGAAAAACAAGAATACAACACCACAGAGAAACAGGCTGGAAAAGCTACATGTAAGCTAGCTAGTTCCAGGCACCGGCTCACATCACGTGCTTGCTCCAGATCAGATTTATCTGTGGAGACCCAGCGCAAGATAGACCTGGTGTTTATGGCGGCCTTACTGACAAGATTATAAAAACAGTGGATGCAAAGAGAGAGACAGCCCTGGAGGAAATGCGTGATTTGAAATCGAAGAATGGCGTACTAGATATCTGAGCCACAGCGGCCGAGGAAGAGGTCTCTGACCTGAGGGACACTGTCTCTACTTTACAAACCAAAGTGGCAGAATTAACATTCCAGTTGCGTGTTGTGACAGACGACCTGGACGACCTGAAGAACAAAGAACGCGTGTGTAACCTGCGGATTGTCGGTTGAACAGAGGACACTGAGGTTGTTTCCATGCCCTTTTGATTGAATATATGTTGTTTTATTATTGCTCAGTTTTTTATGTTGCACCATAATGCTGAGATGAGTTCCTATGTTTGTGAATTTTGTTCATTGACAATGGTAATAAACCCCTTCTGATTTTGATTCTAAAGATGTGGTCAAGTATATGGCGACCTGGATCCCAAACTTCCAACAAAAGCTGGGAAAATAAAGATTGACCTTGCCACTATTTTGTGGCGGCGATTGGAATCTCCGCATCCAGCCTGTATCAGATGTGTCGAACTCAAGACGCACTGGAGGAACAGTAATATAAGAAGTTCCATAATTTATTGAAAAATATAGGAATGCTTGATATCTGGAAGGAAATTAATTTTTCTAATCCACACACAAGACGAAAAAACACCCTTTGGAGGTTTCAATGACAGCCTGCTTAATGACCCTTTTTGTTTTAGAAAAAAATGTCCAACAACATTAAGACTTATCTGGAGGAAAATGATGCTGGGGAAACTTCTCCGCCCATTCTCTGGGATGCTTCCAAAGCAGTCTTGAGAGGACAAATTATAGCCATAGCCTCTGAGGAAAAAAAGGAGAAAAAAATTGTAAATGATCTGCAAGAAAATAAATTAATGATCTGACTTCACAGGAAATAGTAATAGTAGTATTGCTCTTTGCCAAACAAAGATGTTATGAGAGTGGATCAAAGTGTTCTAAATTACTATCTTGAAAACTTGGACAACGCAAGCTGAAAGAAAAAATTTTTATAATACGGGACAGGCAATTAGTGACCAAACAAGATCCAAATTGGCAGCCATGCTGAGAAGATATCCAATTTGCTTTCTGAACACCCTCATGTGTCTGTATGTCAGTAGACAAAATGAAACATAGTAAGCATAAATAAACAGTTTGGACAATACCAAAGGCGCAATCAAAAGCATACAGTGATAAAAAATTCTCCCGGAAGGACGGGGTTCACTCAGATGTGAGATATTAAAGCCTTTAAAAGACACACTTATGCCTTTCCTTTTGGGCCAACTTGTTAACTTGCCCTTGGGCACTTAAAAAAACCGTCCCGCGAGAATCCCGCACTAAAGGAACACCCATAAATTATCCCCCTGATACCAAACGAAGGTCAAGGACTGATGGATGTGTGCTTCATATAGACCAGGCGGTGTGTTTCAAAATGACATTTTGATGTCATTTCTCCGCAGCAAGAGGGGAATATCGGCCTTGTGATATGATCTGATATTCAAAATAGTTGGATACCACAGACAGGCTGCATATGTGCCTGGGCACAAACTCCAAATATATTGTGCAAGCTCACACTATTTTTCTCATTACATGTGTGAAGGCTTGCTCAGCTGATTTTCCTCTATTTATTTGCTTTTTAAAGCAGTTTTTGTCTTCCAAATCTTTAATTGACTTCCAGTAATAACCAAGCATTATAGAACCATTCTTCTTGAGGCCCTTTCCATCCAGACAATGCTGACGAGTACCACGACGATGTCCGTTGAGAAGGAACTAAAACCCTGTAAACCACTTGAGGAAATATCAACAAGAAATTTCCATGAGCTAAAAGCACGGATATTTTGCTCTGGAATCTGCAAAAGGACCACTGCACGATACAAGTCCAGTGCGCACCCAGTGGTAAGAAGTCCACATTTTTACAACCAAAAAAAACCGGTGAGTCTTGTGTCGTTCCCAAAAGTGTCCAAAGGCCAGGCGTATCTTGGAACAATCTCGTGCTAAGCAGAGACATTGATTTCATAATGATTAATGTAAGTCGACACCTAAAATACAGCTTACAAACAGATTTCTACCCAGCTTACTTACCACAAGTCAAAATTAACAAAGGAAAAATGTTAAAAAATGACGTGTCCAAAAAGGCAGCACAGAGAGAGATTGCTCTGCCCAAAGGTCAAGGTCGCTTTGACTGGGGTGCATAAGGCACTTGATGCATTGAAAAAATGAAAACACACTCTTTTTCCCAGCGCCACAATCACTGAGATTATCGTCACAAACATGTCTAATGTTTTGCCAAACTAAAGGAGTAAACAGTCCTGATGTGCACTGTGTGGGCGCTAGTCGGACACACGACGCTGGAAGAGATTGGAAGTTTGAAAAGAGAACTTTTGGAGTTATTCGACGGTTTAAACAATGGAAATCAAAACATTCATCAATGGGACCTCTTCCAAATCATGACAGATAGATAAAACAAGTTTAAGCCGACTGCTTTCAGCTGAACACATGGCTGTCCAAAAGAGTGTGCAACAAGAGATTGCACTACATTGAGAAACTTCTATTTATTCTGACCAACCGAAGGAAGACCTGTTAAGAGAAATGCCCCACACCTATGCAGAGGTGGAGGAGGGTGCTGACAGAGAACCTGTTCACGCTCTGAGGCATGGACTGGCCTGTAGATCCTGAGCAGATAGTTAGAGAAGAGAGGAATGAGAGAGAATTCTGCTCCATCAGCCAAGAGACCGAGCAATGTTTCCACATCAGCAGCACACAACCACACATCCACCAAAGATATGCAGGCTCAACCACCACCAGCAAAGGATGCAACTCCAGCTGCTCCACGATCACCTCCACGCCTCTAGCGAAGGACTCATCAACCGCAGCACCACAACAATCTTCACCACGGCTAGCGCAGGAGTCATTTCAGATCTTTCCCGCACGGTCTCTCATCAAAGACCTTGGACCCATCTATGAAGGCCCGGCAGTATCCCTGCCATCGCCCCTGCCCTCAGAGCAGCCCTGGATCCCCCCTGCAAATCTACCACTAGATTCCTCACTCTCCTTTCCTCTCCACACTCACCCAGGGGCTTCCACCATCTTGAATGTCTGATCAAATCAGGCATGAGATGGCTCCACTCACGCCTATATAATAAGATCAAGAGTTCTAACGATGATGAAACTCTCCCCTGACTGTTGCTACACAGACAAAAACCGCCCACCTAAAACCCCCGCCATTCATCTGGCCCAAACTCTCACGGCTCCCGCTACAACAATAAAAGCCCCCCCACCCTATCCCCTCGCCTTTCATTTCAATTCAATTTATTTTTGTAACGCCAAAACCACAACAGTAGTTGCCTCGAGGGGCTACAGTGGAAAATCAATAAACAGTGTTCATCAGGGACTTGGAAATGTCCCAGCGTCTGTGTCCTTAGACACTCTCGTCAGGAAAAAACTACCAAACCTCTTTGGGAAAAGTAGAAACCTGTAGGAGTTCCACAGTGAAGGAGAGATCGACTCCCTCGGACGGACAGGCGGACGCGCCTCAATTTGCAGATACACTGTTGGAGCAAGACCCACTCACCTGGTATCTCCCAGAGCAAGGATGCACTGGGCTCAGCGGTTCCGTGACTCAACCAACCCGGGGCCTGTGTAAACGGCCTCCCCTATGCTAATTATGTAGTAACTCACACAGATGGGAAAACAAAATGTGAGTCAGACTGCCCAATCTGAGAAATTTGATTTATATTCCCTGTAAAAAGAGAACCCCCAGTCCCACTGAAACTAGTCTGAAACTTGCTGTGCTAAATGTCAGATCCTTATATAACAAATCATCCTTTATTAATCATTTTATTTTATTCTTAATAATCTTGATTTTATGTTTAGGTAAATTCGTTCTAATAGAATCTGCTCCACCCAACTTTATGTTTGAATCTGAAACACGAGAAAACAAAAAAGGGAGGAGGTGTGTGTGCTTTGTTAAGATGAAAAGTTACCACACAGGTTGTCCCTTTGGGGTGTGTTTCAACATTTGAGTTACGTATCCTTTAAAAATTGAGCTAAAGCATCTCCATCCTTCTCTCTTCATTGTTTTATAGAAGCCTCCCCAGCACTGCCAAAAGTTTTATTGATGATTTCAGTTGTACTCACAGACTTTGATGGTTTGGTCGTAAGAGGTGATTTCAATGTTCATGTTGATAATATTTGTGACAGAAACTTTTGTGAACAGAGCTTCATGCTGTCCTTGAAACTCTCGGTCTTACTCAGCATGTTAGTGGCCCCACCCACAGTCTAGGGACACCTAGATCTTATAGTTTACTCAGGGGGTAATATTTAAACCGTCAATGTGGTCAAATGTTGCTCTGTCTGATCACTTTCTGTGTCTTCTTGACCTGTCTGTTTTTCCCAAACCACCGGCTGGTCCTGCAGTTGTTCGGAGGAGACACATTAGTGAAGCCACACGGAGACTGTTTATGGAAATTATAAACTTTTAAAGATGTCTCATGTTCTAATGTAAAAATGATTTGTTGAACTCTGTAACATCTAGTGTTGAATGTTTTCCCCATTGCCCCTATGAAGGCTAAAAATGTCTTAAAAAAAATAAGCAGAAGGTGCCATGGAGAAATTATGATTTGGTCAGGGCACAGAAAAGGGAGTGTCAGGTTTTAGACCTCATCACAGCACTGAGACTGCTGTTGTCAAGGTGACAAATGACATCCACCCGAAATTGACGCGGGCAAAGCCTCAGTCTTAATTCTGTTAGATCTGAGTGCTGCTTTTGACACTGTCAATCATGGGACCCTCTTACAGAGACTAGAGGACTGGGTGGGCATCACTGGCACTGCCCTAAACTGGTTAAAGTCCTATCTGGAAGACAGGAAGTACTTTGTTGAAATTGGTAACTGTGTCTCAGACCAGATGCCCCTGACCTGTGGGGTGCCCCAAGGGTCAAAAAAGGGCATTTATTAAGAGACAATTTAAACTTACTATAGTATAGTTTAGTATAAAATAAAAATAGGCATTACTATGTACACAAGAGTTGCTGTTAAATTTACAGTTGTAGTGCAGAAAAGTGATTGAGTAGTTGCAGTTAAAGTGGCAGGTGTTTAGAAGTGTTCATGAGTCCAACGGCAGAGGGAAAGAAACTGTTCTTGTGGCGGGAGGTTCTGGTCCGGATGGCCGTAGCCTCCTGCCTGAGGGGAGTGGTTCAAATAGTCCATGTCCAGGGTGAGAAGGGTCCGCTGTGATCCGACCTGCTCGTCCCAGAGCCCTGGAGATGTACAGGTCCTGCAGAGATGGAGCCGATCACCTTCTCAGCAGAGCGCACAATGTGCTGTAGTCTCTGTTTTGTCCCTGGCTGTGGCTCCAGCGTACCACACGGTGATGGAGGAGGTGAGGATGGACTCAATGATGGCCGTGTAGAACTGCTGCACCATCATCTGCACTGGCAGCTTGGCTTTCCTCAGCTGCCGCAGGAAGTACATCCTCTGCTGGGCCTTCTTGATGAGGGAGCTGATGGTGGGCTCCCACTTGAGGGCCTCGGTGATGGTGGTGCAGAGGAAGCGGAAGGAGTCCATGGTGGCAATGTGGGAGTCTGTCATGATGAGGGAGGGCTGGGGGGCTGTGACTTTACTCAAGTCCACGATCATCTCCACTGTCTTCTGGGCGTTGAACTCCAGGTTGTTACCGCTGCACCAGGACACCAGCCGGTCCACCTCCCTCCTGTAGACAGACTCATCCCCGTCCGAGATGAGCCCGATGAGGGTGGTGTCGTCCGCAAACTTGATCAGTTTTATGGAGTCGTGGCTGGAGGTGCAGCAATTTGTGTACAGGGAGAAGAGCAGAGGAGAAAGTACACAGCCCTGTGGAGCTCCACCAGTGATCCACCGGCAGGTGGAGTCAGGCACGTTGAGCTGGGAGAGCTTGTCCTGGAGCAGAGCAGGGAGGATGGTGTTGAAAGCAGAGCTGAAGTCCACAAACAGGATCCTGGCGTAGGTTCCCGGGGAGTCCAGATGCTGCAGGATGAAGTTGAGTGCCAGGTTGATTGTGTCGTCTACAGACCTTTTTGCTCTGTAAGCGAACTGCAGGGGGTCCAGCTGGGAGGAGGTGAGGGGATTTGAGGTGGGGCAAGACCAGGCGCTCAAATGACTTCATGACTACAGACGTCAGCGCCACTGGCCTGTAGTCATTAAGTCCAGTGATCCGGGGCTTCTTGGGGACAGGGACAATGATGGCAGACTTGAAGCAGGCTGGGACGTGGCATGATTCCAGGGAGGTGTTAAAAATGTCTGTGAAGATGGGCGACAGCACTTCTGCGCAGTGTCTTAAGGTTGCGGCTGAAAGACTATCTGGTCCAGCAGCTTTTCGGGGGTTAAATTTCCGAAATACCCTGTTTACATTCTGTTCCTGATCTGAGAGAGTGGTGGGGGAGGTGGGGGAGACCAGGGTTGGGTTGGCAGAGGTGGCCACCATTATCTATTACAATCTGGTAGAATACTTTTATACCTTTTGTAATCCAGACCTTGAATCTCAGCTCAGTTCTATTTGTTGGAAAACCTTGGTCATATGCCAACCAGTTTAAGATTTTAACATCTTTGTATGTTTTAAATAGATCCTTCCATGTTGTAAAGACAGTTTTCACCCATAGATTCTTAACTTCCTCCAAATGACTCCGTGATGAACCGTTTTGTCATCTGCCAGTAAGGCCTGTACAGGAACCCACGGCACAGCATCAATCTCAATGTTTTTCCGTTGTGATTCATATATTGGGTCACACAAGTATAGCAAGGCTGTGATTTGGGCTAAAATAAAGTGACTTTTCAGGCAAAGTAATCCCCATCCTCCTTTTGATCATTGTAATTTTAATTTAATTTTAAACCGGATTTGAGGTTTCTTGCCTTGCCATACCCCCTTGAGATTGTGTAATTCCACTTGCCTTTTGGGGATAGAAATCGGGAGAGTCTGAAATAGACAGAGAAATCTGGGCAAACATTCATTTTTATAGTTTCAATCCTTTGACTTAGACTTAAGTATTGGATAAGATTAAATTTTTCAAGATCTTTTTGTATAGTAGAGAAAAGGGGAGCATAGTTTTTCTCTAAAATCTTTGATATGTTTTTATGGAGGACTGCACCTAAGTATTTGAGAGATTCCGTTTGCCATTTAAATGGGTAAATCTTTCTAAGGGACAGAAGGGGGCGCCAGTAAGAGAGAATTTCAGTTTTTTGTACGTTAACATCAATTGAACATTAATTGAAACACCATAAATCGTTTGAGATTGTCTAATATATTGGGCCAATGGTTCCAAGTACAGGGCGAACAACAGAGGGGACCAGGCGCAACCCTGCCTCACCCCTCTTTCCAAGGTCAGTGAGTCTGTCATGTGACCGTTAATTTTGATTCTTGATGTTGGACGGCTCCAATATTTTTTTATATTAAATCATTTATTTTAAATGTGGTTAGCACTTTAAATAGGTAGGGCCAGCTAACAGAATCAAAAGCTTTTTCAGTCATGTAACCCTAACCCATTATTTACAGGGAAATGCTAAGTGTTGCAGAAATTGTGGCAGTCAGGAGGCAAACCGTAATCACGCATTTTGGGACTGTCCTGTTGCTCTGAAATATTGGACTGACATTAACAATGCACTGCAGACTGTTTTTGACATTGTCATCTACATTTCCGTCCCTCTGAACTTTAGAACTATATATTTGAGCCTCAAAGCTCCTGGCATGGACACAATACATGGATACCCGTGGAATGTACTTTTGGCTGCAGGAAAAAAGGCCATCACAAAGAAATGGATGACACAAACATCACCAACGATCAGGGACTGGACTGAGAAAGTAAGACATCACACAGATAGAAGAACTGATATTTGGACTTTGGAATTGACAAATTTGACCGACTTTGGACCAAATGGACTCTTATTTTTATGAATGTGTTCCATGATTGTGTTTATGTTGTTGTTGTTTTGTAATTTTGCTGTTTGGTCCTGTTCTATGTCTGTAATGTGTTTTGTTTTATTATGTTCTAAAAAAATAAATAATTTACTTAGTCATAAAGATTTGGCACACTTACTCTCCACATCACACTGAAGATAAAAAGCCAATGGAGACATAACTCTTATCTGGAACTGTGCGGTCATTAATATGTGTGTGTGTGTTTATATGTGTGTGTGTGTGTGTGTGTGTGTGTGTGTGTGTATGTTTGTATATCATTACAGCGAGGAAAGTAAGTATTTGAACACCCTGCGATTTTACAACTCCCACGTAGAAATGGAGGGGTCCATTTTAATTGTAGGTGCATTTCCATTGTGAGCAGAATCTGAAAAAATAATCCTCTGGAAATCACATTGTATGATTTCTAAACAATGTATTTGTACATTATTTCTGCAAATAAGTATTTGACCCTAGAAATCTATGTTAATATTTGGTACAGAAGCCTTTGTTTACAATTACAGAGGTCAAAGGTTTCCTGTAGTTCTTGACCAGGTTTGTACACACCGCAGCAGGGTTTTGGGGTATTTTCCTCATTGTATACATACATATTCACTCAATCACAACCCACTCACTCACCCACCCTGAGTTTGTGAATTGATCTTTTGGCAGAACCCAACGATGAGAGCGGCGCCAACGTGGATGCATCCAAGATGTGGCGTGAGGACCGGGAGCAGTTCTACAGACTGGCTCAGAGCATAGTCCGCAAGTCCCTAGGCTTTTAACAAGGACTAAACCTGGACTAAAAACGCAGTCCCACTGTGAAGCACGTCCACACAGACACAAGCCCTCACAACCTACAGGCCTGCCGGTTCTCCGGCAACACAAGAGTCCTGTTTATCAGACTGGCCTGTTCTCAAAGCCAGTAGCCCAACAAATGATGAAAATCAAGTCTGTCTTACATATTGCAGTTAGAATTCTAGAGTCATTTGAAAGGACACGCCCATATGTAATGTAATGTAGTGTCACTCTTCTTTGTGAAGCTCCTCGTCTCCTTCACAGCGTGGTCTGAGGAGTAGACTTTTGTATCAGACTAAATATACTAAATAAATAACTAATGGAACCGGTAAACTGTGTCTTTAGTGACAAGAGCTGAAGAAGAGGCCAGGCTTTACTGCCGGCCTATTCAATTATATTTTCCACAGGGCCAGATTTTTCAGCGGACTGTTGTCAGGGGTTCAGACGCGATTTCATTATTAGCATCCAATATCCACAAACGACTTGCAGTGGTGGTATTCGACAGAAATCTACCATATTGCTTAGTGGGCCGCCAGTGGCATAGCCCTGCTTTACTGGTTTTACTGCACCTTGCATTGCACTTTACATCTCTGACATGTCCAATGCTTCGATTCAAGGTTAAAATAAAGGTCTTATTTATCAATCAAGGTTTGTCTTTTGCTCCTTTCCGTCCCAGGGCTTCCCAGATGCCCCCCTTGCTATCTGATAACGCATTGGTCATTGTAATCAGTGTTACTTTGAAAAGTTTACAGAACAGTGAATATCTGTATTGAATGTATTTCATCATTCATTTACATGGTCCAATCATGACTGTATTCTGAATACCTATAATACTTTTACTTTGAGTTGCAATATACAATAGTAATCGAGGTAACTTCTCGTGTGATTTTGGGCACTACATAAATAAGTTGAAGTGCAATAATATAGTGTAAAATCCTGAAGTGTCGCACCATTTATTCTGCATTTCTAACTGGTTTGAGGAGGAACCAAACTCTGAGGCCAGACCATTGGAGCAAGGCATCACCGAGGTCTGCGCATGGATAGTTTGATTTGTAACACGGAAAAGACGCCCCCTCCTCTCAATTCAATTCAATTTAGTTTTGTAATCACTACAGTAGTTGCCTCAAAGGACGAAAAACAGATGAAATATAGTTCATAGGAAATTAGCAATGTCCCAGCATCCCCTGTCCTTAGACCCTCCTTCTCAGCCAGGAAAAACTACCAAACCTCTAGAAACCTGGAGGAGTTCCACAGTGAAGGAGAGATCCGACTCCCTCGGACGGACAGGAGGACGCGCCTCAATTTGCAGATACACGGTGGAGCTGGGTGCTGCCCGGTGGCTAAGGCACAGCACACGTATGCCAGGCTCCACGTGCAGCCGGCCGCAGTGTCGTGAGTTCGATTCCTGACTATGACGATTTACTGCATGTCCTCCCCTCTCTCTCGTTCCCTATTTCACCCTGTCCTCTCCTGTCTTATAGAGCCTGCAGGCAACAAAATCTTAAAAAAATTAAAAATAAAAGACAGTGGAGCTGGACCCACTCAAGAGGAGAACCAATTCTTCAAGGCAGATGAAGAACCGCGCGGCAGAGGAGCAGCCGTCCATGTGTAGAGACCGTTTCTCCAGGCAGTTGAGGAGTATCTGGATCCATCGATGTGCCCCTGTGCTCCGCAGGGAAGTGGGAGAAGAAGAAGGAAAATATGTGAACAGCAATGAACAGATTGCAAGTGAAATTATTGATAGATTGTTGATAGTAAAAGTAGTCTTTATGTGAGGATAGTGCTCAAGCCGTCATACTTCCCCAGCAGAGTTGCTCCTCAGGCAGCATAGCTGGGAAACAACCGTTACACTAACCCATAATGTGTTCATGATTGTCAAATTATGGTAATTATTAATATTAGATTTGTTTCCTTTTTATACAATAAATTCATAATTCCTTCACACAGCTCAGCAAAAGGTGCCAAATGAATACCAGACCCACATGTCCTTGCTATCTGGGGATTTTCAGCGTATTTAATGCATAGGATGAAAAAAAACACTTATCTTGATGCGCTGTGGCCTTTAAGGTCCTGTCTTTTTGCATGTAGATCCGAGCGTGCTCCACATAATGATGAAGCTGGTGAAGCTCTTCGCATTTCAATCAAAGTGCTGATGTGGATGTGTAATGCACTTGACGGTGTGAGATGCTGCATTCGTGTGAGCTCGGAAACTCGGACAATATTCTGTTTGGCGGGAGGCCAGCATGGATACAAATGGAGAGGGATTGTTTTTATTACACACTACTTCGCATGAATGCATTTATTCTGTCTTAATTAAGTTATAAGCTATACAACTTTGCAAAAATATCTTAAATCATGTATTTCTCAAGAATCAGGATATATTTATTGCCATTGTCAGTGAACAAAATTCACAACATAGGAACTTGACTTGATGACAGGTGCGACCAGTCGCCCGGGCAGCTGGTTTTCACTCGGCGCCTGCTGGGATACTTGAACTCTTGGAAAAATGAAAGATGTTCAGCATAAGCATGACAATAATACACAGTATACAACAACATATAATGAATACACTGCACGAGGTCACGCGCGGGAATTTTTCAGTGGATTCTGGGCCAGGGTCACAAACAAGAGGGGAAGGAGATACGGGAAGTGCAGACGGCGATAATGAAGGGAGATATCTGTTGTGTGTGTTTGTGTGTGTGGCTCGGTTTCGCTAGATGTCCAGCTGGTCTCAAGGCCAAGGCCGGGAGAAAAAAGATAAGGAGAAGGAACAGGAGTGTGGAGCATTTTCAGGGATAAAATACTTTTTAATACATTTGTTTGATCAGTAATTTGCCAGATCGAATAGTCCAATCATTTCTGGTCCTCAGTTTGTACCATTGAGTTACTCCATCTTTCACAAAGTTCACTGTTCTTGATCACGTCCCACAATCTTCTGCATGTCTGTAGTCCGGACTAAGATGTTTTTGTCCAGTTCTACGAGCTGTGCCATACTGTAATCAAGTCTCTGTTCGAGTCTTTTCATCCTTTCACTCAATTCCACAAACTCCTTTTTGTAGTTGTCAGACAGTAGCTGGGTGAATGTTCCTGTCTTCCCAATTTTCCGATAGACCAAGGCGACGCCAAGCCCAATTAGAAGGACTCCCGCTATCATAAATCCAAATACGAATAGATCTTCTACGAGCAAGGGCTTGATGCATAGGACCTGCCAGTTATTCCAAGAGTCCGCTACGTACCCTGCTGCGTCCGTACCGTCGGGACAGGTGGATTTTCCCGGAGCAGCTTTTCTTGAGGAAAAAACTTTATCCAATGCACTCAGAGACCAATCAATCAGATTCATTTTTTCCGGGTGATCAGCAGGTGAGCATGCAAACCGTGAGTAGAGAGAAAAAAAGTGGACGAGACAAGGCGCGAAGTTGCAGCGGAGCGAGAGCTGCGAGAAAACACCTCTGCACGGAAGGAGAGCTGAGCAAGAATCTCAGCGCTTTGTCAACAAGAAATAACATATCTATTCCTCCACATTATAAATTCAATTCAATTTATTTTGTGTCCCAAAATCACAACAACATTTGCATCAACGTGCAAAAAATGAAATAGAGGAGCAGATTAAACAATGTTCACAGAAATTTAGCAAAGGATAACTATCCCATCATCCCCAGTCCTTAGACCCTTCTTCTGCAGGATAAACTATAAAAAGGAGAACCACAGGGAAGGAGAGATCCTACAGGCTGCAGATGTTTATTTGCTGATAGTTCCTTCACGCAGTTGAAAGGATCTACTGGTCTACAGGTCCGAGCCGTGATCTAAGGTGCAGTCGTAACTGGAGTCTGCTGATGGTGCTCCAGTGACGACTGGACAGTCCCGTGTCACAACAATAAGGGTTTTTACACATTAGGTCAATGAATCAGCAAAGGAAATCAAGGTAAACTAATGTTAAAGTTGTTTGTTGAAATCATATCCAGCTGCTCCGATTTACAAAGGGCACGCAGTAAACGCTGGTCTCAAGGTCAAATCTGAGGGAAATTAAGTTATATATTTTGTTCTGAATCTTCCAGAAATATTTGAGAGGAGACGTCCTCCACATCTGAAAGACACGTGACGACTTCCGGTCCTGGTGACGCCGAGTGGACGCACCTCACACTGCTGCTGCAAAACTTGGTTTAAAAAATCATCGTTTGACCCACCTAATCCCAAAGAACAAGGACAAGAGATGAGTAAACAAGTCCGGTAGCACCATGGGACAAAAAACAGACAAAGCTGATGGCCCACGGCCCCATTGGAAAACAGCCAGCATCAAAAGCTAACGAGGCTAACATGGCTAGCAAAGCTGAGAGATGGAGACTCTTGTGACTTCTTTGCGTCGGAAAGGGGGAGAGAACATAATTGGTCATCGGCTGTGGCTTAAGATGTCCAAAGGTGTAGCGTGCCATGGAGTCTCTGAGAGCCGAGTTGTTGGCTACCATAGCTCCAGCAGTGTCAGAGGCAGTGACCGCTAAACTCAAAGCAGAGGGTTGACCGGAGCTCGCATTGAGGAAGTTGTGCAGCGTGTTTCAGACAATACGGACGATCTGCAGACAGTAAGGGCCGAGAGATGGAGGTTAGAGAACAATAATATGAAAAAATAAGTTCCTGGATTTGGAGTCCAGATCCTGTTGTCCTGACCTTAGGTTGTGGGGGTTAGAAGAATGAGAGGAAAAGACAGAAAGTTTCTTAGAGAAAGATCATTCCTGAGCTCCTTGTTGGCTCAGGAGTTGAATTCAATTCAGTTTATTTTTGTAACGCCCCAAAAATCACAACAGTAGTTGCCTCAAGGCGCTACAGTGAAAAACAGAATAAAAACAAAATAAACAATCTTCATAGGGACTTGGAAATGTCCCAGCATCCTGTGTCCTTAGACAGATGTCCCAAGCTCCCCTGTCCTTAGACCCTCCTTCTCGGCCAGGAAAAACTACCAAAACCTCTTTGGGAAAAAGTAGAAACCTGTAGGAGGTCCACAGTGAAGGAGAGATCCGACTCCCTGGGACGGACAGGCGGACACGCCTCAATTTGCAGATACACGGTGGAACAAGACCCACTCAGGAGGAGAACCAATTCTTCAAGGCTGATGAAGAACTGAGTTGAAGTCCCTCCCATCACAATCGAAAGAGCACATCGCCTGGGCAAACCAAGACCAGCAGCTGATAAACCACAAGGCCTGATGATGAGGTTTCTTCAAATAACCATGTGAAGGAACAACTGCAAAAGTTCCACCACATCTGTGAGGAGCTCAGGAAGAGAAAAGACATGGATTGTCTTTCCCCGCAACTCTTCTGGTGACTTTGAAGGTAAAACACCAGGAGAACATCAGGAGAAGCAGAGGTGCTCTTAAGGAAGATGTAAAAAACAGAGAATAGAACAGTGACATGAGGTGGAGCCACCAGCGTGGGGCATGTGAGTTCAGGTTTTGTATTTATTTTTAAAATTTATTTATTCAGGGAAAACCCAATGAGAACATTTTCTCTTTTTCATGGTCCCTGTTAAAACACAACACAAAATAAACAACAAACACAGGATACTAAAACACAAATAAAACATTCAATAAAATTGACTCTTCTGGTGACTTTTCAGAAAGAGTTTATTGCCATTGTGAATGAACAAAATTCACAAACGTAGGAACTTGTCTCGGCCTTAAGGTGCAACATAAAACACTGAGCAATAATAAAAACAACATATATTCAATCAAAAAAGGGCACGCATTAAGAAACAATTTTTAAATTACTATACAATAAGAATAAAAATAGGCATTTCTATGTACACAAGTTTACAGTTATGTTTAAAGTTGTAGTGCAGAAAGTGACAGTGCAGTGAGTGATGAAGAGTTGCAGTTAAAGTGACAGGTGTTTTAGAAGTGTTCATGAGTCCAACGGCAGAGGGAAAGAAACTATTCTTGTGGCGGGAGGTTCTGGTCCGGATGGACCGTAGCCTCCAGCCTGAGGGGAGTGGTTCAAATAGACCATGTCCAGGGTGAGAAGGGTCAGCTGTGATCCGACCTGCTCGTCCCAGAGCCCTGGAGATGTACAGGTCCTGCAGAGATGGAGCCGATCACCTTCTCAGCAGAGCGCACAATGCGCTGTAGTCTCTGTTTGTCCCTGGCTGTGGCTCCAGCGTACCACACGGTGATGGAGGAGGTGAGGATGGACTCAATGATGGCCGTGTAAAACTGCACCATCATCTGCACTGGCAGCTTGGCTTTCCTCAGCTGCCGCAGAAAGTAAATCCTCTGCTGGGCCTTCTTGATGAGGGAGCTGATGGAGGGCTCCCACTTGAGGTCCTGGGTGTGATGGTGGTGCCCAGGAAGCGGAAGGAGTCCACGGTGGTGATGGGGGAGTCTGTCATGATGAGGGGGGGATCTGGGGGGCTGTGGCTTTCCTGAAGTCCACGATCATCTCCACTGTCTTCTGGGCGTTGAACTCCAGATTGTTACCGCTGCACCAGGACACCAGCCGGTCCACCTCCCTCCTGTAGACAGACTCATCCCCGTCCGAGATGAGCCCGATGAGGGTGGTGTCGTCCGCAAACTTGATGAGTTTTATGGAGTCGTGGCTGGAGGTGCAGCAGTTTGTGTACAGGGAGAAGAGCAGAGGGGAAAGTACACAGCCCTGAGGAGCTTGGGTGCTGATAGTCCGAGTGTCTGGGACATTCTTCCCCAGCCGCACGCACTGCCTCCGATCCGTCAGGAAGTCAGTGATCCACCTGCAGGTGGAGTCAGGCACGTTGAGCTGGGAGAGCTTGTCCTGGAGCAGAGCAGGGAGGATGGTGTTGAAAGTAGAGCTGAAGTCCACAAACAGGATCCTGGCGTAGGTTCCCGGGGAGTCCAGATGCTGCAGGATGAAGTGGAGTGCCAGGTTGATGGTGTCGTCTACAGACCTGCTGGCTCTGTAGGCGAACTGCAGGGGGTCCAGCAGGGAGGAGGTGAAGGACTTGAGGTGGGGCAGGACCAGGCGATCAAATTACTTCATGACTACAGACGTCAGTGCCACAGGCCTGTAGTCATTAAGTCCAGTGATCCGGGGCTTCTTGGGGACAGGGACAATGATGGCAGACTTGAAGCAGGCTGGGACATGGCATGACCCCAGGGAGATGTTAAAAATGTCTGTGAAGACGGGGGTTAACTCTCCTGCGCAATGTATTAATATAGCGGGAGAGACGCTGTCTTGTCCAGCAGCTTTTCGGGGGTTGGATTTCCGAAATAGCCTGTGAAACATCCTGTTCCTGAACTGAGAGGGTCGTGGGGGAGGTGGGGGTGACCAGGTTTGGGTTGGCGGAGGTGGCCACTGTGGGGGAGGGGTGGTCACATCAAACCTGGAGTAGAAGGTGTTAAGTTGCTCATTCAGTTTTCGATTGTCTGCAGCAGGGGGGGCTCGGGGCTTGTGGTTGGTGAGAAGCCGGAGCCCCCTCCACACGGAGGCGGGGTTGTTGTCAGAGAACTGCTGCTTCAGACGCGTATTGTACTGTGACGCGTATTGTACTCGCTCGAGAAACCTCTTTGCTAAATCCATACTTTGCATCTTTGTAGCGCCCCCTGTCTCCAGCCGTGTGCGCTGCCTCCTTCTGCTGCCTTAACTGCCTCAGTTTTGGAGTGAACCAGGGTTTGTCATTGTTGAAAGTGACTTTGGTTTGTGTTGGTATGATGCTGTCCTCACAGAACCGAATGTATGACGTCACAGTGTCCGTGTCCTCATCCAAACTCTCTGTGGCAGCTCTGAAAGACCTCCCAGTCTGTAATGTCCAAACACGCACGTAGCTCCTCCACTGCCTCATTGGTCCACTTCTTAGAGGTCCTCACTGCAGGTTTGGAGAGCTTCAGCCTCTGTCCTGTACGTGGGGATCAGGTGAACCATGGCGTGATCTGAAAAAGCCGAGAGCAGCGCGAGCCACGACGGCGGAAGGCGTTACTGACTGTTGTGTAACAGTGATCCAACGTGCTTCTGCTCTCTGGTCGGAACTTTAACAAACTGTCTGTACTTTTGGTAGTTCGTGCCTGAGATTCCCCTTGTTAAAATCACCCAGGATAATACACAAGGAGTCCGGAAGGTCCGCTCCACACTCAGTATCTGGTCCGCGAGCGCGGCTGTGCCACGTGCACGTTTGCGCTCGGTGGGATGTAAACAACAGCCAGAATGAATGAGGCGAACTCTCGTGGAGAGTAGAATAGTTTTGCAGTTAATGAAAAATATTCCAGATCAGGAGAGCAGTTTTGGAGATCACAGTCACATCTGAAGACCAGGCGTTGATGTGAAAACAGACTCCTCCGCCGCGTGTTTTACCCCCGGAGAGACCTTTATGACGATCCGCACGAAAGAGGCAAAACCCCTCGATCTGCACGGCGCCGTCCGGGATCGGCTCGCTGAGCCACGTCTCCGTGAAGCACAAAACAGGAGATGAAAGAAAAGTCTCTTTTTCGTCTCATCAGCAGCGCCAGTTCATCCATTTTGTTGGAGAGTGAGCGAACGTTGGAGAGGAAAATCCCAAGTAAGGGGGTCCGTGTACCGCGTCTCCTGAGCCGTACGAGGACCCCGGCACGTTTTCCTTGCCTGCGGTGTCTCACTCTTTAGCCAAAAGAAGGGCTAATTCAGCAGCAGAAACTAAAAAAACTGGAACTAGGTCCGTAGGAGTTGTGGTTCGGAAGGACAAGAGCTCTTCACGGGTGTGAGAGCACGCAGACACACAATTTACGAACATAATCAGACATAACAAAGAGCACCTAAAGCCAGGGCATCCGTCTGCGGCGCCATCTTGGATCGTTTTGAAGGTAAAACACATGTGCTCAGAACATCAGGAGAAGCAGAGGTGCTCTAAGGAAGATGCAAAACACACAGAAATGAACAGTACAGAGGATGGAGCCACCAGCGAGGGACATGTGAGTTCAGGTTGTG
>BJKM01000642.1:151524-216493 GCA_015082035.1 Chaenogobius annularis
AAATAAAACACAAAACAAGTTTAACAACACATCGTGCAAGCAAATAAAATCAATACATCCAAGATTAAAAATGATGGCATTACCCATCTAGTCCAGAGTCTGTCAAAAAGATTAAATTTCAAATTTTGGGCGAGTTAAAAAATGTTTTTATGTAATTTATAATTTGGGTCCAGTCCTTGATCCTTGGTGCTGTTTGAATCATCCATTTCTTTGCAATGACTTTCTTTCCTGCTGCAAAAATTACATTCTAAAGGTCTCCCAGTATTTGAAGACCCCAAAAATAAATATCACATGAACTTACAAAGATGGTGGAAATGTTACTTGGTTCTGCTTTGAAAACAGTGCGGACTTTATTCATCTTAGTCTATTATTTCTGAGCGACAGGACAGTCCAAAAACACATGATCGTGGTTTGCTTCCTGGTGCCACAGTTTCTCCAACAGTTAGTGTCCTTGTGAATAATGTGCACTTTGACATGTGTCACGAAAACCTGTGATCTTGTGTTTCTCCATTGAGATGTACACATTCCCATTCTTCACCAGTCAAAATAAAGTTACCCTCTCTTTCCCATTTATTTTTAATGTATTTAGTAGAGTGCCTGTCCAATTTGTTAATACATTGATATAATTTAGACAATGTTCCCCTTGAAATTGTTGCCCTTATGAGGCAACTGATGTTGCGATTTGGGGCATAACAAACATTCAGCACATCAAAGCTTTTCATTTGGTTTTCTTTTACAATCTGGTAGAAACCCTTACCTTATACCTTTTGTTATCCAGCCCTTACATCTCAGATCTGTGCTATAAGGTGATCATAAGCCAAGCAGTTTAAGATTTTAACATATTTGTTTAATTTGTATGTTTTGATTAGTTCTTTCCAGGTCATAAACACAGATTTTACACAGGGATTTTCCACTTTCCAATCAGACAATCTAAACCTCAACCTCGTCTTTCTTTTGATAGTTGTAGGGTTTTGAACTGGCTACGAGGTTTTGTGTCTTTCCATACAAATATTGAGATTGCTTTATTCCAAACAGCCTGATTTAGTTTCCATTTTGACATGAGTTTGACCTTGTTTTGCCCTGGTTCATTCTTGGTTCAATCCTCACATTCACTGGATACCTGTTGTCTTTGTTGTGTGCTAACTGGAAGGTATTTCCGGTGACTGATGTAATCCGTCTTCATCCAGACTCTTTTTAGTCCCAGTTTCTGTTTTGGTGTAGACCTGGTCCCTTTTTACTCCTTGGTTTTTCCCTCATATTTAGCATCTTGTTCTTCAGGTGTACGATAACGGGAAGCAGGTGTTTCTGGTGACGGAGCTGATGAGAGGAGGCGAGCTGCTTGATCGAATCCTCAAACAGAAGTTCTTTTCGGAGCGAGAGGCCAGCGCCGTCCTGCACACCATCACCAAGACTGTGGAGTATCTACACTCTCAGGGGGTACACTGCTTTTACTCGCAGAAGAACATTCTGCCTCTGTTTGCATGTTCTTCCCACTTCTGGCTGGCTCAAAAATCCCTGTCATCCTAAAGCAGGGGTGGAAAATGGTTTTCCTCCTAGGTGGCGGAGGTCATTGGTGTAACAAATTCTTATAATTACTAGCACTTTTTCTGTGAAGTATAGGCTACTGAATCTATTACTTAATTCATGTCATATACCATTTGTGTCATCCATTTTTTTGTTCGAGCCTTTTTTGCTGCTGCGGGGAGGATGCTCCAGAGATAACTGCTGGTTGTGTCCATGGCAGGAGTCCTGAGGCCTAAATACAGATTTTGCAAAACCATTGGGATGGTGATGTCATAAATTGTCTGTAAGGCTTAATTGATCGCAGTCCTAAACTTGTGAACAACAGGACACTCCCAAAACGCATTATTGTGATTTGCCTCCTGGCTGCCACAGCTCCAACCGTCAGTGTGAGTAATGGGCACTTTGACATGGGGTTATAAATAAGCGAGACACACTTTTCCAACAGAATTCCCTCCAAACATGTGACTTTGTGGTTTTCCACTGAGATGTACATATACTTTCCCACTCTTCCATCAAGCCAGAAACAAAGTGACCCTCTCTTTCCCCATTTCCCCTTAATGTAATCAGTAGAGTGAGTGCCCAGATTGTTAATACATTTGTACAATTTAGATATTAATCCTCTTGAAAGTTCAGATTTATATTAATTTTATAAATATTTCAGTGGGCTATGATGGTCATCATTCTTGTTGATTTCTTGGTTATAATAACTCCTCATTTTGTAAATACTTTAAATAGATTCTTCCAACTCCTCAATGCTCTTCAGATGATTCTCCTTTACAGTCTGGTAAAAACATGTTATACATTTTGTTGTCCAGACTTTAAATCTTGAGTCTGTACTATTAGCTGTGAAATTTTGATCATGAGCCAATCAATTTAAGATTTTGATATCTTTGTTTAGTTTGTATGTTTTGATCAGCTCCCTCCATGTTGAAAGAACAGACTTCACCCAAGGGTTCTCCACCCCCCAAATGACTCAACCGTTTGTCATCTGCCAGTAAGGCCTGTACAGGAACCCCCGGCACAACATTACTCTCAATATTCTTTCCATTGAGCCAAAAACTGGCCGAGGAGCTTAACACCTTCTACTCCAGGTTTGAGGCCACCCACCCCTCCCCCACTGTGGCCACTTCTGTCAACCCAACCCGATCCCTCCCACCTCCTCACCAACACACTCTCAGTTCAGAGACGGGATGTAAACAGACTATTTCATAATCCAACCCCTGTGTGCAGGCGAATTGACCCCCGTCTTCACAGACATTTTTAACACCTCCTGGGGTCATGCCATGTCCCAGCCTGCTTCAAGTCTGCCATCATTGTCCCTGTCCCCAAGAAGCCCCGGATCACTGGACTTAATGACTACAGGCCAGTGGGCACTGACGTCTGTAGTCATGAAGTCATTTGAGCACCTTTTCTTGCCCCACCTCAAGTCCTTCACCTCCTCCCTGCTGGACCCCCTGCAGTTCGCCTACAAAGTCAACACTACACTTCATCTGGCAGCGTCTGGACTCCCCGGGAACCTCTCTTCTCCCTGTACACAAACTGCTTGCACGTCCAGCCACGACTCGGTAAAACTGATCAAGTTTGCGGACGACATGAGTCTTGTCTCTAACAGGAGAGGGGTGGACCGGCTGGTGTCCTGGTACAGCGGTAACAACCTGGAGTTCAACTCCCAGAAGACAGTGGAGTTTATCGTGGACTTCAGGAAAGTCACAGCCCCCCAGCCCCCCCTCACCATGGCAGACTCCCCCATCACCACCGTGATGGAGGCTACGGTCCATCCGGACCAGAACCTCCCATCACAAGAATAGTTTCTTTCCCTCTGCCGTTGGACTCATGAACACTTCTAAACACCTGCCACTTTAACTACAATTTATTCAATCACTCACTGCATTGTTCACTTTCTGCACTACATCTGTTAATTTAACGGTATTTTTTTCTGTACATAGTAAACCTATTTTAATTGTATACTATAGTAAAAAAATATATATATATATTTAATGCATGCCCTTTTAATTTAATATATGTTTCATATATGTCGTTTTTATTATTGTTCATCGTTGTTTGTTGCACCTTAATGCCTTAATTTCTGGTTCTTATATTCTGGGTCACACCAGTACAGCAAGACTCTGATTTGATCTGAAATAAAGCAATTTTTCAGACAAGGCAAACCCCAGCCTCTTTTTTCATTTGATAATTATAACGTTTTGAATCTTATACAGGTTTTTTTTCCTTGACATATAAATCTAGAGTGGTTCACAATCAGGTCCATGACATCAGCATAGAAAGTGATCTCACTCCCTGGTGGAGCATACACATTTAGTGTGCATAGTGCATAGAGTGAAAACCTTCCCATTAATATTCACTTTGACCAGTACATATCTGCCTACTTTTTCCTTACATTCAAAACTTTGTTCAACAGTTCAGTTTGAGATCAATATTACAACTCCCCTTCTATGTTTGCCATTGTATGATGAATAATAAGAATTTTTATAACAGAATTTCGTTAGTTTTTGATGTTCAGTGTCATTCAAGTGGATCTCTTGTAAAAATATAATATAATCTATTCTTTCTTTTTTGATTGTTGTTAAAATTTTTGTTTGTTAGGGTTTAGTATGCCATTCACATTGAAGGATGGTACTTGTAACACTTTTGATGCCATTGACTTGATTGTATTGACCTCACAGAAAACTTTCAAATGTTTTTAATCTCTCTGGTCAAAAACATACACACACAAGAACCATAGGAACACAAAACAGCTGAGAGTGTAAAAAAGAATACAAAAGGGTTCGTGCTAGAAACTGGCATAGAACCCAAAACCTGATCAAAAAAAGATCAAAAAAGGGAGGACTGGATTTTTGACCTCCCTGGCTCACCACTCCCCCTGCTGAACTCTACATGTATTTTCCAAATTCCCACAAATCCAATCTTCCACATTTGGCACATTGTTGAGTAGATGTTCTTAAACACAAAGTTTATGTAGTAAAGCAGACAGCCAACATGGGCCATAAAGTCTGATGATAAAAACAGATAAATCATGTCAACAGTCTCTTCAACAGAAAATGTATCACCATGTGACCACAACCCGAACTCAAATGCCCCACGCTGGTGACTCATCCTCTGTACTATTCATCTCGCTTCTGAGCACGTGTTTTTTGCCTTCAAAAGATCACTAGATTAGTCCCCAAGAGAACCTTGGGGACCGTTTTCTCCTCCTAAGCTCCTCACAGATGTATGACAGTGGAACCTTTGCCGTTGTTCGCGAACCTCGTATGGAATATCTGGAGCTCTTTCGATTGTGATGGTCTTCAACTCCTGAGCCATCAAGGAGCTCAGGAATAATCGTCTCCAAATGTATCTTTTCCTTCCTCTCCTTCTACGGCCCAAAAGCCTCAGGTTAGGACGACGTGATCTGGACTCTAAATCCAGGATCTTATCTTTCATATTGTTGTTCTCCATCTCTGTCCTTACTGTCTGCAGATCGTCTGCATTATCTGAAACAATAGCCGGTTGGGGATGGAAATTGGAAGAGTCTGGAAGAGATAGAGAAATATCGGTAAAACATACATTTTTATAGTTTCAATTCTTTGACTTAGATTTATGTGTGGGATAAGGTTCCATTTTTCGAGGGGATACAGTTTTTCTCCAAAATTAATGTCAAGTTTTTATTAGAACCACGCCTAAATATTTGAGGGATTCTGTTTGCCATTTGAATAGGTAGGTCTTTCTAAATGTCTAAGGGGGTCGCCAGTAAGATAGAATTTCAGTTTTTTGGGCATGACTTCTGGTATTTATTTCTCCTGCTTGGTCAGAAACCGCAAGACATCATCTGCGCTTTTTGTTCCGTCCCAATTGTAACACCATGAATTGTTTCCATCCATCCGTCTTCTTCCGCTTATCCGGGGCCGGGTCTAAGCAGGGACTCCCAGACTTCCCACTCCCCAGACACTTCCTCCAACTCCTTCGGGGGGATCCCAAGGCGTTCCCAGGCCAGCCGAGAGACATAGTCCCTCCAGCATGTCCGGAGTCTTCCCCGGGGCCACTTCCCGGTGGGACATGCCCGAAAACACCTCCCTAGGGAGGTGCCCAGGAGGCATCCAGAACAGATGCCAGAGCCACCGCAGCTTGCTCCTCTCAACGTGGAGGAGCAGCAGCTCTACTCCGAGCTCCTTCCGTGTGACTGAGCTCCTCACCCTATCTCTAAGGGAGCGCCCAGCCACCCTGTGGTGGAAATTCATTTCGACAGTTTGTATCCGCAACCTTGTCCTTTCGGTCAAAGCTCATGACCATAGGTGAGGGTAGGAACGTAGATTGACCGGTAAATCGAGAGCTTTGTCTTTTGACTCAGCTCCTTCTTTACCACAACCGCAACGGTCCGAAAAAATTTTTGCAGCCCGACCGCATCCACTTGACAAGACAAACCTGCTCCGATCCGCCTGTCAATCTCATGTTCCATCCTTCCCTCACTCGTGAACAAGACCCCAAGATACTTGAACTCCTCCACTTGGAATAAGGACTCTCCACCCACCCGGAGAGGGCAAGCCACTTTTTTCCAGTTGAGAACCTTGGCCTCAGATTTTGAGGTGCTGATTCTCATCCCAGCTGCTTCACACTCGGCTGAAAACCGTCCCAGTGCATGTTGCAGGTCCAGGTTTGATGGAGCCATCAGGACAACATTGTCTGTGAACAGCAGAGATGAGATCCTGTGGTCCCCAAACCGGACACCCTCCGACCCCTGACTGGAATTCTGTCCATAAAAACGAATGAACAGAACCGGTGATAAAGGGCAGCCCTGGCGGAGTCCAACACGCACTGGGAACAGGTCTGACTTACTGCCGGCAATTCGAACACAGCTCTTGCTCCGGTCATACCAGGGACCGGACAGCCCTGAGCAAAAGGCCCCGGACCCTGTACTCCCGGAGCACCCCCCAAAGGACACCCCGATGGACACGGTCGAAAGCCTTCTCCAGATCCACAAAACACATGTGGACTAGTTCGGCAAACTCCCATGAACCCTCGAGCACCCGATGGAGAGTATAGAGCTGGTCCAGTGTTCCACGACCCAGGACGAAAACCACTCTGCTCCTCCTGAATCCGAGGTTCGACTATCGGTCGGATTCTCCTCTCCAGTACCCTGGAATAGACCTTACCAGGGAGGCTGAGGAGTGTGATCCCTTCTGTAGTTGGAACACACCCTTCGGTCCCCCGTCTTGAACAGAGGGACCACCACCCCGGTCTGCCAGTCCAGAGGCACTGTCCCCGACCGCCACGCCGATGTTGCAGAGGCGTGTCAGCCAAGACAGTCCTACAACATCAATAGATTTAGGTACTCAGGGTGTTTCTCATCCACCCCCGTAGCCCTGCCACCGAGGAGTTTGCCAACAAACTCAGTGACTTCGGTTTGGGTGACAGTATGACGTCAGCCTCCGAGTACTCAGTTCTCTACTTCCTCTCCGGAAGACGTGACGGTGGGATTTAGGAGGTCCTCAAAGTATTCCTTCCACCGTCCAACAAACATCCCCAGTCGAGGTCAGCAGGTCTCCACCCGCACCATAAACGGTTTTGGTGAAGCACTACTTCACGCCTCCTGAGGATTTCTTTAGGGCCGACCAATAGTCCTCCTCCATGGTCTACTGAACTCCTCCCAGCCCTTGGTTTTTGCCTCTGTGACAGCACAAGCTGCGGTACATCTGGCCCACCGATACCTGTCAACGGCCTCAAGAGTCCCACAAGTCAAAGAGACCTGAAAGGCCTCCTTCTTCCACCTGAGGGCATCCCTTACTTCCGGTGTCCACCACCGGGTTCGGGGTTGCCGCCATGACAGGCACCTGAGACCTTGCGACCACAGCTCCGAGCAGCCGCATTGACAATGGAAGTCGAGATGGTGGTCTACTCGACATGGTCTACTCGGAATTCATGTCCCCAGTCTCACCCGAGATCTGGGAGAAGTTCTCCCGAATGTGTGAATTGAAGACCCTGCTGACAGAGGGCTCCGCAAGACCCTCACAATGCGCTTTGGCCTGCCAAGTCTGTCCGGCTTCCTCCACCAGGTGGTGATCGGTTGACAGCTCCGCCCCTCTCTTTATCCGGGTGTCCAAGACATGCGGCCGGAGGTCAGATGACACAACAACAAAGTCGATCATTGATCTCCGGCCTAGGGTGTCCTGGTGCCACGTGCACTGGTGGACACCCTTGGGCTTGAACATGGTGTTCGTTATGGACAGTCCGTGACTAGCACAGAAGTCCAATAACTGAACACCGCTCGGGTTCAGATCCAGGAGGCTGTTCTTCCCAATCACCCCTCTCTAGGTGTCACTGTCGTTGCCCACGTGGGCATTGTAGTCTCCCAGTAGAACAACGGAATCTCTGGTCGGTGCACACGGTCCAGTACCCCTCCCAGGGACTCAAAGAAGGCCGGGTACTCTGCACTGTTGTTCGGAACCGTAGGCCGACACAACGGTGAGAGACCTGTCCCCAAACCCGAAAGGGGTTGAACTGGGGTGAACTTCAAATACATGGCGGCTGAGCTGTGCGGCAATAAGCCACCCCACACCAGCCCGCCGCCTCTCCCCGCAGGCAACACCAGAGAAGTGGAGCGTACAGCCCCTCTCAAGAAGAGGGTTCCATTGCCCAAACTGTGCGTTGAGGTGAGGCCGACTATATCTAGTCGGTACCCAACTTAACCTCCCCCCCCAAGCTCAGGCTCTTTTCCCCTCAGCGAGGTGACGTTCCATATCCCCAGAGATAGTTTCTGTGTCCGGAGATCCGGACGTCGAGGCCCCTGCCGTCGACTTCCACCCAGATCTCTCTGCACCAGCCCGTTACGGATCCTCCTGCAGGTGGTGGGCCCACGGGAGGACGGCCCCATGTCACTCGTTCAGCTGCACCCGGCCGGGCCCCATGGGGAAAGGCCCGGCCACCAGGCGCTTGCCCAGGCGCTCGCACCCACCCCAGGCCAGGCTCCAGAATGGGGCCCCGGTAACACCAATCCCGGCGACGTAACTGGCCTTGGTTTTTTTCTTTTCATAAAGGGCTTGTGAACCACTCTTTGTCTGACCCGTCACTCAGGACCTGTTTGCCTTGGGAGACCCTACCATTTGCTTGAAGCCCCGGACAATGTAGCTCCTGGGATCATTCGGGCGCTCAAACCCCTCCACCACGTTAAGGTGTCGGTTGAAGGAGGGGCATTGTGAATTGAATTGTTTCCAATTGTCTAATATATTGGGCCAGTGGTTCAGGGTACGGAGGGACAAGAGGGGGGACCACGCACACCCCTGCCTCACCCCTCTATCCAAAGGTAACTGATCAGTCAAGTAGCTATTAACTTTGATTCTTGAGGTTGGACTATCGTTAAGAGTTCCTATATTTTTTATTATTGAATAATCTATCTGCGCAACCCTTCAAATAAATAGGGCCAGCTAACCGAATCAAAGGCTTTCTCGGCGTCCAAACTTATTACTGCCTTGATTAGTTGTTTTTGTATATGGTTCATTATATGTAAAGTTTTCCTTATGTGTTGTCTTGTGTTTGTCATTTGTTTATCATAATAAGAATCATAAAAAGGTCTGTTGCCATTGTCAATGAACAAAATTCACAAACTTAGGAACTTGTTTCGGCATTAAGGTGCAACATAAAACATTCAGCGATAATAAAAACAACATATATGAAATCAAAAGGGCGTGCATTGTTCCATTCTTTTGGACATAATTGAGGTATACAAATGATAGTCAACATTCGGAATTGAGATAGGTCTATAAGAGGCACAGTCAAATCGGTCCTTTTTATGCATTAGAGATATCCTTCCAACTTAGAGGGATCTGTGCTTTTTTAAGGGCCTAGTTAAAAGTTGATAAAAGCAGAGGGGTAAGTATCTTTTAGAGCCTGAAACCACTCCGAGGTGAACCTACTACTCCCTGGAGATCTATTGTCTTTGCTCTTCAGTCATAACAGGCAAGTTGAGAGTGTCCAGAAGAGACTATTTCTTTTTCATCGTTTTCATCAAGTTTTTTTGTAGAAGGTTTCAAACAATGATTGTATTTGATCTTTTTTGGTTAAGATCACATTGTCCGTATTTTAATGTTCTCTCTGCCTGTTGATTTCTAAGCTTCCAAGATAACCATTTAGAGAATTTTGAACCACTTTCATAATATCTGTGTTTGGTGAACAGCATTTTTTAAATTATTTCTTGTGAGGCGAGGTCATTAATTTCATCTCTTATTTTTTTAATTTCTTGTAGCATTTGACGGTTTGTATGTACGCTAACAAAAAGCTTGATTTTTTTTTCCCCACAATTCAGGATAGGTGAAAAATGTGATTTTTTTTTTTTTGGTGTCTTAAAAATGTTTTGACTCAAAATGACTCTCTAGCGCCACCTAAAATTTCAAAATACAATAAATGTATGAAAATGTTTACAAATATACCTCATGTCAGGACGGGTAAAACATTACGTTATGACCCCACCCTAAACCCCACAGGGAGTTGGCCATTCTGGGCGGAATCCAATGTTTTCAATTTTTTTGCACCTTATACTTACAATTTTTTCAAGTGTTAAAACTTGCGTATCTCTAGCATGAGATGTCTTTTTTCCCGGCACGACTGTACGTTTTGTGAAAAATGATTTGCTGAACGCAATGATATACAATATGTATAGCTATACTTTACAAAGGCTCTACAGCGCCCCCTTGGTCATTTGAATAAAGTCAAAAAATTCACTTTGATGAAGACGAATACATTTTGGCATTCTTCTTCTTTCCATTTTGAATGGGTTGAAAAAATTTACTTTGACCTAGACAAAGATGCAAAGTGTTTGACATACGAGAAACATGAACAACACGAGTGTACGGAAATGGAGGCAGTTTTGGGGCTTCTGGCGATGAGAACTGTAGGCTCATGGGCCTCGATACCATCGATGGGATGAAAACATTTACAGTTAAAATTTAGCACACTTATTCTCTACATCACACTGAACATAAAAGCCAAGAGGACATAACTCTAAGTAGTATACATTTGGTACTGTTTGTGAGGGAGGGGTGATGTATGCGGGGGGACGAGAGGTGTGCTGACCCTGTACTCCCGGAGCACCCCCCAAAGGACACCCCGATGGACACGGTCGAAAGCCTTCTCCAGATCCACAAAACACATGTGGACTAGTTCGGCAAACTCCCATGAACCCTGCTCGAAGCACCCGATTGGAGAGTCTTACGAGATGGGTCCAGTTGTTCCACGACCAGGACGAAACCCACTCTGCTCCTCTGAATCCGAGGTTCGATATCGGTCGGATTCTCCTCTCCCATGTACCCTGGAATAGACCTTTACCATGGGGAGGCTGAGGATTGTGATCCCTCTGTAGTTGGAACACACCCTCCGGTCCCCCTTCTTGAACAGAGGGACTCACCACCGGTCACTTCGGTCTCGCCAGTCCAGAGGCACCGACCCCGACCTGCACGCGATGTTGCATGAGGCGTGTCCAACCTAAGACAGTCCATGCAACATCCAGAAGACTTTAGGTACTCGGGGCGTATCTGCATCCACACCCGGAGCTCTGCCAACCGAGGAGTTTGCCAACAACCTCAGTGACTTCGGCTTGGGTGATAGATGAGTCAGCCTCTCGAGTCCTCCGTCTCTACTGTCCCCTCTTCGGATTTAGACGTGGCAGTGGGATTTAGGAGGTCCTCAAAGTACGCTCTTCCACCGCCGCGACCGACATCCGCAGTCGAGGTAGCAGGTCCCACCCGCATACCGTAATAGCGTGTTGGTGGAACACTGCTTCTCCTCTCTGAGGCGCGGACGGTTTGCCAGAATTTCTTTGGGGCCGACCCGATAGTCCTCCTTCACGGGCTCCCGAAACTCCTTCCCAGACCCGGGTTTTTGGGCCTCTGCGACAGCACGAGCTGCGGCAAGCGCCTGGCCCGCGATAAACCTCTTCCAATCGGCCTCAGGAGTCGCACAAAGTCTAAAGCGGCCTGATAGGCCTCCTTCTTCGCCTGACGGCATCCATTTACTTCCGGTGTCACTCACCGGGTTCGGGGTTTTGCCTGCCGCGCGACAGGCACCTGAGACGCTTGCGACCACAGCTCCGACGCAGCCGCATTGTCAATGGAGGTCGAGAGCATCGTCCACGTCGGACTCAATGTTCCCCAGGCCTGCCCCGGGAATTTGGAGAAGCTCATCCCGGAGGTGTGAATTGATAGACCGCTGCTGACAGCGGGCTTGTCCCGCAAGACGTTCCGCAATAGATCCCTCTATATCGTTGGGCCTGCCAAGTCCTGTCGGCTTCCTCCAGTTCCGCCTAGCGGAATCAACTCACACCAGGTGTGATCAGTTTGACAGCTTCGCCCTCTCTTTACCGCGAGTGTCCAAGACCGCGGCTGGGCAGTCAGATGACACGAAAGCAAAGTTCGATCATTTCTGAACTCCGGCCTAGGGTGCTGGGTGCCACGTGCACTGGGTGGATCACCTTGTGCTTGAACAATGGTGTTTTCGTTATGGACAGTCCGTAGATAGCACAGAAGTCGCATATAACCGAACATCGCGCTCGGGTGTCAGATCGGGGGGGGTCCGTTCTTTATCCCAATCACCCTCTCCAGGTGTCACTGTCGTTGCGCACGTGGGAGTTTGAAGACCCCAGTGAACAACGGAGTCCTGGTCGGTGCAGCCTGTCCAGTACCTCTCCTCAGGGGACTTCGCAAGAAGGCGGGTACTCTGCATCGTTTGTTCGGGCCCGGTAGGCCGACACCACAGTGAGAGACCTGTCCCCCACCTGAAGGCGTCAGGGACGCGACCCTCTCGTTCACTGGGTAAACTCCAACACATGGCCGGCTGTAGCTTGGGGACAATAAGCAAGCCCATCGCAGCTTCCGCCGCCTCCCCCCGGCAGGCAACACGCAGAGGATAGTGGATGAGCGTCCAGTCCCACTCTCAATGAGTATGGGTTCACGATGCCTCAAACTGTGCGTTGACGTGTAGGCCGACTACATCTAGTTCCGGAACCCGTTCTAATCTCTTCGCACAAGCTCAGTGCTCTTTTCCCCCCCAGCGAGGTGACGGTTCCATTGTCCCCAGAGTTAGTTCTCTCTGCGTCCGGGTATCCCGGTCGTCGAGGCCCTGCCCCGTCGACTTGCCGCCCAGATTCCTTCCGCACCAGCCCTTACGGATCCTCTACTGCAGGTGTGGGCATCCCACGAGAGGACGGCCCCCACGTCACTTCGTTTGGGTTGCAACCCTGGCCGGCGGCCCGTGGGGAAGACCCGGCCACCAGGCGCTCGCCGTCAGAGGCACACCACACGTAGGCTGGCTCCAGGGTGGGCCCCGGTAACGCCGATGTGCCGGGCGACGTAATTGGCCTTGGTTTTTTTTCCATCATAGGGGGCTTGTGAACCGATCTTTGTCTGACCCGTCACCCAGGACCTGTTTGCCTTGGGAGACCCTACCAGGGGCTTGAAGCCCCGGACAACATAGCTCCTGAGATCATTCGGGCGCTTAAACCCCTCCACCACGTTAAGGTGTCGGTGGTACTGAACCTTATTTTACAATTATTAGTGTTGTGGGTGAAGTGTTTTGCCTAAGGACACAAAGACAGTATGCATTAAAAAAGGGGTTCCTAAACTTTTGTATCACAAGTTCCTCTAAATTTAAAGGAATGCCTAGCCAGCCAGTGTTGGGGTATTGTGTTAGGGTTAAGTTTTGTTGTAGAAATTCTCTTCTATTGATTATCAAGAAATAAAGTCAAACAATAGAACAAAGTTGTCTTTTCTCAAAAGTGAATTGTTTAATTCAGTGTACAGTCTGAATTAATCTCTCCCTCACAAGCATCGTCTGTCCCTTCTCTGGTCTAAGTGCCGCTTCACCGGCGTCACATTCTTTATGTAGCAGATGGTCACATGACCTATATCAATCAAATCTTAAAATTACTCAGACACAGGAACAAAGGCTGGATACAAGAAAAAACAGAGACAGTTGATTACATTTACATCCAGTCCGTTGACACTTAAAAAGACAATGCCTTGGCAAAAGGCCAAGTGTCCCTGGAAATGTGCATCCTGGACCCCCGGTGTTTGGTGCCGCTACTGGTCGTGTTTGGTGCCGCTCTGGTCGTGTGGTGCCGCTGGTCTCGCCGCTCTGGTCATTGTTCGGTGCCGCTCTGGTCGGTTGGATTGCCGCTCTGGTCGTGTTGGTGCCCTCTGGCGTGTTGGTGCCGCTTTGTCGTGTTGGTGCCGCTCTGGTCTGTGTGGATGCCGTCTGGTCGTGTTGGTGCGCTTCGGTCGTTGTTGTGCCGCTCTGGGTCGGTAGTTGGTCTGCCGCTGCTTGGTTGTGTTGGGTGCGCTCTGTTCTTGTTGTGCCGCTTTTCTTGTTTTTGCCGCTTTGTCGTGTGGTCGCCGCTCTTGGTCTGTAGTTGGTGCCGCTCTGGTCTGTTGTGCCGCTTGCTGTGTTGTGGTTGCCGCTTTGTCTTTGTCCGCTATTGGAGTCGTGTTGTTTGCCGCTTCTGTGCGTTGTTGGTTGCGCTATTGGGTCGTGTTGTGCCGCTCTGGTTCGTGTTGGTGCCCTTCTGGTCGTGTGGTGCCGCTCTGGTCGCTTGTTGTGGCCGCTCGTTCTTGTTGGTGCCGCTTTGGTCGTGTTGGTGCCCGCTCTGGGTCGTGTTTGGGCCGCTCTGGTCGTTTGTGGTGCCCTATCGGGTCTGTGGTGCCGCTCTGGTCGTTGTTGGTGCTTGTCGTTGTTTGTTCGGCCCTTCTTTTCAATGTTTAAATTAAATCCATTATTCTACATATTGCAACATTGGTCAGGTCCTCAAAACATTTCATTAAAAGAAGGAGAACGCAGGAAAGCAGTTGTTGCCGCTAACATGACATGATTAACACTCCACACATGGTTCTGGCTTTTGTGCAAGTTGTTCCCTTCAGTCCGTTTCATATACTGTACGTCACAAGATCAAGCACACACAAGTCCTTTCAACAGAAACATGTTTCCCGCCTCGGCTCAGACTAAACACAGCTACATTTCTTATCGGTGTCTTGTGTGTTGGTCAGACTGCTTTACTACAATGAATGATAAGACAAAAAACACTTGAATGAGATTATATACTTTCATGGTCATTTATTGATAACTGATAAAAGTTGTGCTTTATTTACATTTTATTCCATCAGTTATATATTTCATTCATTCATTTGCACAATTAAAATGAGTTTATGGCATACATAATTAATTCATAATTGTGCATTTAATCATATCATTTTGCACAAAAAACCTCCATACTAACCAGGCCCAGCTACTTAAATTAAGAACAAAATACTATCTTCCATTTTGGTATTTGCTTTTATTTGACCTGACACATCTAATAAAATGTAATAAAGAAAACATATTCTTGGTTGTAGTTTAGGCCTGATTTTGTTCTGTTATAGACCAGGTTTGGAATTGATGGCACTTGGAAAGCCCACAATGTTAATAGTTTGTACTTGTTATTGAGTAATAGAGTGCTTGTTTGTGCTGTGTCCGTCCAGGTGGTCCACAGGGACCTGAAGCCCAGTAACATCCTGTATGTGGACGAGTCTGGAAACCCCGAGTCCATCCGCATCTGTGACTTTGGCTTTGCTAAGCAGCTGCGAGCCAACAACGGGCTGCTCATGACGCCCTGCTACACCGCCAACTTTGTGGCTCCTGAGGTCAGCTGCTTTTACACTCTCATATCCAGTGTAATACTCACACAGGACAGGCAAGGGAGGGGGATGTAGTCACCGGCAACTGCACTTCACTTTGATGATCATAACCTATGGTTTAAGACGGTCCTGGGCTCTCAAACTGGACAGGCCTTTCTGTTAATAAGACAAATAAAACACTCTAACCACAATATCTTTTCCACATGCTTTACTCCTCCACAACAGACTCTGTTCAACTTAAAAGTTTCATATTTATTCAGAGTGATTTGCCAATGTTTAAGACATCTTTATTGTTGTGCATTCGAGATACCATTGCTCTCGTTTCCCCCAGACACACCCACTGCTCTGAACTTTACGTTTTTAAACACGTGTTGGAGTCAACCGTGTGGCATAGCCATGTTGGCACAAAACGAGAAATCTCCCCCACTTGCTGCCATGAAGTGAACAGTAGCTGTAGATGGGCGTGGTCTTGGCAGCATGGTCCCAGAGCGCAGGTTTGCCATGGCAGACCGTTTGAGGAAGTCAATGGTGCCATTTATGCATTAACTTGTTTTAAAAAGATTGTGATTCAAACAAAATGTTCAATAAAGATCCATGGGTATTCCAAACATAATATGTCTTCTCTCAGGCCTTGTATGTCCCTTTGGGATTTCCACGGCAACTCATACATCAGGCCCCCCTAATAAAATAGTGTAGGGTAAATATAATCAAAGCATCTTGGGGTCCACACACGTGAAGGTGTGGACGGCTGATAGGAAAAGCCCACTTTTTGATTGGCAGGTGCTGAAGAGGCAGGGCTATGACGAGGGCTGTGACATCTGGAGCCTCGGGGTGCTGCTCTACACCATGCTTGCCGGGTGAGTCACCTCTGAACAGTTCAGTTATTTCCCCAAAGGGAGGTATGTTTTTTATCAAAACATTTCTGTACTATGCACTTGAAATGACAGCAAAATGTCTTTTTACATATACATATATATTATTTCTGCGACAATATCTCAATACACTTTTGTCTTTGCTTACAGCTTTTCAGTGGACAGACTGGACTAAAATAGGCCTACCAATATGATTTATTGACAACATGTCAACATTATGGATACTAACTAAACTGGAATGTCATTTTGCAATTTGCAAGATTGTAGCTTGTTTTATTTGTGATTTGTTTGTTTAGAAAATGGTTTTCTTTTAGGGTGTCATGTCATTATGTCTTCTCTGTAGATTTACTGTATATTGCACGCTACTTGTTTTTGGGCATATCTACTGTATGTTCATTTCGTCGTGTATAGTTCTGTCAGATGCCTTCCATTCTGCTTTTTCATCGCTAATTCTTTCTTCTCTTGCAGTTTCACTCCATTTGCTAACGGCCCTGAGGACACGGCCCATGAGATCCTGAATCGAATTGGCAACGGCCACTTCAGCCTGAGCGGAGGCAACTGGGACTCAGTGTCTGACGCGGCCAAGGTACTTCCACGGCACGGTTTTACTGCACTCTTTGTTACTTCTGACCATGGTGTGGTGGACGGCTCTGACCAGGATGTCAGAGCTGTGTGATGGTCGACAGTCTCACCCCTGTTTAGTAAGTCCTCTTCCCCTGGGCCTCAGAAAACACTTTCCCAGTTTTGTGACAAAGGTCAAGCGCCGACATCTTCTGTGTTGTTTTAAGTCCATAAATCATCATCAGACACATTCTGAGCGTTTCTGCCTCAAATCAGGTTCATTCCAACCGCGTGATACATTAGCATGTCGTGCGAAAGCTATTTTTGTTTATCTCCCCTATGTAATGCCCTCTTTTGCCAGTAGACCGAGATCTGACTTAATTCCTGACGTTGAAAACGCCTGGCTGAGATAAAGAAATGTGAGGTTTTTGTCTAACTTTTTTTTGACATGAGATGCCAAAGTAAAGGTACCAGACTATGTTTAAAGGACATTAACAATAGAAATAATGATGAATATTTGTCTTTTTAAATATTGGAAATATTTACCCTATAAACAATGTGTCACTGTCTCCTTTATGAGCATAAACGTGTGTATTTCTTGAGTTAATTCAGAGAAAGGTTATATAAATGTAAGTGAAAATGAAAAGAAAAACATTTGTCTTTGCAAAAATTAGACCTGATTTGTTAAGGAGCCACTCACTTTACTCAACTCAGACCTGCTTTAGAGCATCTCCATTTCCATTCCCTCCTCAGACCTGGTACTATTTTAGCACCCTCTTCCCCCTTGGGCCAAGCCGAGCCAAGCAGGGACTAAAAGTGACGTCCACAGAACGAACCACAGATGCTGAGTGGGTAATAGTGTAATGTTTCTGCAGCAGGAGACGGAACACCGCTGTGTCCTCCGGAAACAAGCTGCACGTCACCAGCTTAAAGGCTTAACCAATTATAAATGTGAGACATAAAACACCCGCCACAGACATGAAGACAGTCCTATAACATCCACATGACCCCCCAGAAGCAAAGACGAAACAATCCTGCAGAAAAAAGAGCGCACACTTTACTAGGATAATAACCTAAAGTGGTGCTAAAGCTAGCGCAGCTAGCATCAGCTGTTTCCTCCTGTCCAGAGTAAAAACCACTCGCTTCAAGACAACAAAGAAAACGAGCGGAGCACTGCACTCCTGCTTTACATGCACGTTCAAACTGTGTATTTTGTCATTTTTAAATGCGTGCACTAGGGCAGATAAAAGCTTTTAGTGCACAGAAAGGTGAGAAGAAACTGCACAGGAAGTGAGTTTACCGTAGCTGTAATCTGCAGCAGCTTCAACAACTCTTCCAGCGAGGATTATAAACAGACTCACGTGAGGATCTACACTCGCTTAATGCTTTATTTTTATAAAGAAGGCTTCACACTGGATTAATGGTGATGTTTTGTGGACTGGGTGCCACTGCATTTGGGTGGAAAATAGGATAACGACATGGATGAGAATGCTGTAGTTTAACTTTAGCTTCAAAAGGCGAGTAAAAGTTTATTTGTCTTGTTTTATTATTTTATTCTTCGTGTCTGTGTCCATAATTCCATCTGCTTTGCTCTGCTTTAATTGGCGGTTACTGCAGCGGTTTTGCTGACGTTTTATAGTTATGATAGCATATGTGTAGCAGTTGTCATGGAAATGCAGTCAGGGCTGAGCGGGGCCACGAGCACAGAGCCGAGTCGGGACTTATGGAAAAGGGCATAACAGGCTGAGAGTAAAGAGCTGGAGGAGCATGTTCTTCTAAATGACAAACGTTTTGCAGCAGCAGCATTCATAGTGGGTCAACGAGTGATGTGTGGAGGTGACTGAAATGAGCTCTCGCATGGCTCATGTGAGAGCTCAGAAACTGAAACGTTCAAGGCTCCATCATGTGTGAAAACCGTCTTAGCTGAATGTACAGTTGAATGTTCTGCCCCAGGACCTGGTGTCCAAGATGCTCCATGTGGACCCTCACCAGAGGCTGACAGCAAAGCAGGTGCTGAGACACCCCTGGATCGTCCACCGTGACAAGCTGCCCAACAGCCAACTGCCCCACCAGGACGCCTCCCTGGTCAAGGTGATCACAACATGCACTCAAAGTATTATGTATTATGATGGCACAGTTTATACCAAGCATTTTGTGCTGCAGAATAGACCAATCCCTAACTGTACAATAGTGCGCATGAGGCCAAACGATATACAAGAGAGTGTCTGCACTTTAGTCCAGGGGCAGCGGGAGAGCTTGGTGAACTGGGGAGGTGGTGTGCCCAGTTCTTTACAAGGATGGGAGTCAGGAGTGCCCGGGGACTTATTTGGGGGGCCCCTCATTAAAAATGGACTTCCCTCCACTTTTTGATCATTTACATGATCAGGTTTTGGGTTCAGTGCATGTTTTCAGCATGAACTCTTTTGTTTTCTATTTTATCTCTTCATCTGTTTCCTGTTTCTGTTGTTCTTTTATGTTATGTTTGACCAGAGAGTTTAAAGACACTCTAAAATTATTAATTGCAAGTAGCATCCTTTAACATTAACGGCATATTGAACCCAATTATACTTTTTTATCAAAAAATAGAAAAGAAAGAATAGACATTGTATTTTTACAAGCGACTCATTCGAATAACATTGAACACCAAATGTTGTTATAAAAAATCGTGCTATTCATCATACAGAGGCAAACATAAGAGGGGAGTTACAATATTGTTTTGTGGTTTCTCAAGGTGTTGTTCGAGGTGGTTGAGTAGTAGAAGAAAACTCATTGACACTCCCAGTCACCCAGAGTCACCTAGAATCTAGATTTGCATCAGTCTTTATAGCCAATATACCAATCTCCTCCACTAAGGGCAGATCCTCCAATGGCCTGCCCTTTGACCTCTCCTTTGACCTCTCCTAACGTTTACCAGATGTTGAGGCCCCAGAGTGTCAGGACAGTGGTAGAATAACAAATTCCTTCTTGATTTAAGTTAAAGAGCAAAAGTTATGTCTCTAGCAGATACTTTGGATTCCCCCATTTTCTGATGACCAGCGAGTACGAGAGCGAAAACCCTACTAAACATCCAAAGCATCTTTCTGTTTAGTCTGTTTTCACTTTTCCCCAATCGAAGCGATTAGGCGACCACTCTTTGGCTCTCCTCGGTCAATTCTCTTGACTTCCTAAAGAGCCTCCACTCTCCTTCATTAATGGCTAACATTACATTTATGTACAAATATTAGGTTGTTATCCAATTGAATTCATCTTTTACTATGTGAGGATATTCATGTCAGCGCACAAACTAAAACATCAAAACATGATTATCACATCACTCATTTCAATTTACTTTTTGAAACCTCTGAAGCTTCTTTTTTTACACTCCCCTCGGTGATAATATATTGTCTTCAAAGATGTTGAGATGTTGTGATGTTATCCAAGCGTTCTCCTCTGATATTCTCAGTGTCCTCTTGAGTTATTGTCCATGTTCATTGTCCCTTTAACAGCACTTCGGGGGCATCCTGAGAACAAAAATAACTGACCAGTATCTTGCAAATTTCCATGTAACAAACATCCTCTAAAATGTCAATATTTCTTTTACATACGACGCACACTATAAATAAATGTAATAAGTAATGTGTTAACAAAGACAACTATAATTGATTTAGTCAAATAAATCCTCAAATGTATAAAAACAAAAACAAATGAATAATAAATGTGAAATATATGTAATACACCCCCCTTATACCAAAACACTCCCCCTCTATGAGTAATAAGCTAAACAAAATTCCTATGAGTATATGTATGTTCCCATTTTAAGGAAAAGCTCAACATTACTGAGTGAGGGTTTAGGTAAACAACTATCAACTCATTCTAAACCTAGTCCTGCTGTTTCCTCATGCAAGTCATCTCTATATCATAAAGGTCTTATAGAATTGCGTCGTCTCCTCCAAGTTTGTCAAAGTATTCTGTCTGTTTTAACTTCATCATCAGTTGAAAGTGTCTTCATCAGTATCTGAGTCTCCTCACTTTGTCTATAGCTTTCTTTCACCAAACCTGGCTTCATAGTTACTTTACTCCTCACTGTAGACTGTTCTGCAGTGGTCGCTTTTGTACTAAGGGTGCTAATTATTGTTGTTGGCGTAATGGCCAATGTTCTGGCTGTTATAGTAGACAACTTCCTATTTGGTCTCCTTCTCTCCTGTCTCCATCTTAACTGTTGTAACCTTCGGCCGTCTGTCCTTCACAGGCGTTGGCTCTGGTACTGAGCGTCTCACCCTCAGAGTCACTTTGTAGCCCGTTTTGTACCCCTCTATCCAAACATTTCTATTTGGCACAAATCTATAATTAGGGTCATTAATATCTACACGTATAGTCCCCTTGATCTTCACACGTAATAACATTTCTAATTACTAATCCACAATGTCCTTTAATCCAAAAATGTCTCACTTCATTGTAGAGAATATACCTTCTTTGATCCTTCGGTATTCCCCTTACTTCAATATCTGTTCATTTGATAATTTCCCCTCGATTGTTTCTCCATCCATCCATCCATTTTCTACCGCTTGTTCCCGTTAGGGGTCGCGGGTGACTGGAGCCTATCCCAGTGCCTTTGGGCCCTGGAGAGATTTGTCTCTGTTCCAATGCAACAGCTACTTTCTTCTCCACAGTCACTTCAACCTTAGTGACCATAAGTATCTCTCTGGTTTTCTTCCCTTCCGGACTGGTCTTGGGCTTCTTTCTCTGACTGTGTTTTCAGGTTCTCCTGGCGTAAGGTTACCTCTCTCTGAGGTCTCTGCTGGTTCACAGTCTCTAGAGACTGACTCTGTTGTCCCTGTGAGATATTATAAATCAACATCTCTGAATCTCTGTTCTTGTCCATTGACTGAAGAGTCATCTCCGGCAGCTGCAGAAGCATGTACAAACTCATCATGAATGTCCTTGACAGGGTCAAACCCTCTTTCCGACTCCTTGTCGGGAGCTCTTTCTGCCACACTTTCCTCTGCAGGTTTATTCATTTTGACCCCTGGTGTGTGGTGTCCCTACTTTTGGCACCTTCACACAATGTGACAAATGATACCACAATGGAGATCCTTTAACCTCTCTGCAACATCTGTTGATTATTTCTTCCACCATTACATTTAACATACGCTTGCATCTCGTCCTCTAATAGCGCTAAACTAGGGCCCTTCCCACTAGTACGCAAACGCGGAAGTTGGCATATGTCTACCCGTCACTAAACTCATGTGGTGTCGTTCACTCGAACAACATCAAATCAGCACTTCCACCCAGTTCAAAACCTGTATGTTGACAAATTTGAACCATTTGATTTTTCAAAGCGCCATTCATTTTCTCACATTGTGCCTGTGGTCCGTACACTGATCCAAATCTCTGATTAATTCCCAATTTCTGTCAAATCAATCTAACAGTTGTATCCACAAAAAGCTAATTTTGCCTAATTTTATCTAATTCTATCTAATTTCATCTAATTTTATTTAATTTTATCTAATTTTATCCAATTTTATCTAATTTTATCTAATTTTATTTAATTTTATCTAATTTTATCCAGTTTTATCCAGTTTTATCGACAAACGTTCTCTTTTTTGTGAAGAGATCCTGTCTGGCAGGCTCCTCCACCTACTTCAATTCAATTTATTTTTGTAACGCCCAAAATCACAACAGTAGTTGCCTCGAGGGGCTACTGTGGAAAACAAAATAAACAGTGTTCATAGGGACTTGGAAATGTCCCAGCGTCCTGTGTCCTTAGACAGATCTAATGACTTCTCCACACAAAAACTTGGCAACAGATTGTGCATCTTTACGTTTAGCTGAACAAGACTCAACCCAACGTGAAAACCTGTCGACCACAACCGGCATATATCATTAACTACCCATTCGCTTGATCATATCAACATAATCCATAACTAGCTCACGCATGGGCCCCGTTGGTGTCGGAATGTATCCCGGAGGAACTAAGACTCCCCTTCTCGCATTGTTTCTAAAGCAAATCACACATCTATGACATGGTCGATCTGTTCAAGTAAATATGGTGCCCAAAACCCATATTCTTTTATAATTCTTCTCCTAACCTCCCCCTTTGCAGCATGCGCTAAACCATGTGCTTCATGAATCATTAGACCCAACAGGTCTGAAGGAGCCCCTCAGTCTCGCCGCAATTTGTCAATATCAGAAGCGTTCTCCTGTGTCAAAATGACATCCTAAATGTCATTTTGTCTTCCAAATTCACCTCTCGTGTGACTAGAACCTTCCCCCCTCTGTATCCGACACCACTTTTGCCGCTTCATCGGCTGCTCTGTTACCTTTTGTGACTCTCGACACATCATTTTTATACGCAGCACACTTACCTAGTGCTATCTCTTTGGGCTTCATCATGGCTTGTAACAATTTTATAATTTTGGTGTGGTGTTGTATGGGTGAACTGTCAGTTTTCTTAAAGCCTCGGTTTTTCCACACAGATCCAAACAAATGACACACATTGTGCGCATAAGCACTGTATGATGTGTCAGTGTATGTGTAACTCACTTGCCCTCTGAAAGTGAACATGCTTCAGTGAACATGCTTCAGTGAACATGCTTCAGTGAACATGCTTCAGTGAACATGCTTCAGTGAACATGCTTCAGTGAACATGCTTCAGTGAACATGCTTCAGTTAACCCCACATGCTCAGCTAGCTGAGCAGATGCTGGCTGTGGTACCATCTCTGCTTTCTCCACAACAAAATCACATTCTTTGGTTCCTTACTACTGCGTACCCCGCACTCAAAGTATCGCCAATACAATAACAAGACCATCCGTCCAAAACTCTAAATCTGGATCCCTCAAAGGGAAAGCTTTCCAAGCTTGCGCTTTCAACTTAACGCAGTCATGTGGTTCTCCATCGTCTGTTGTTGGCAAAGTTTCCGCTGGATTGGCCGTGTTACATCTCACTAAAGTAACATCTTCTTGTTCTAAAAGCCTGTGATAGTCCTTAAGCCTGGACATAGTCAGTATGTCTTTCCCATAGTTCAGAAGATTTCTCAAACTGTGATGAGTAAGAATTGTCACTGGATCCCCCATTGTGACCGCTGATGCCTTATCATACATCAAATAAACTCCCACCATTGCTCTATAGCACCAAGGTAACCCCAATTCTACATCAGAATAAGCCATCGAACAGTAAGAAATGGGCTGAGGTCATGACCCCGTACCTGTCAGGCTGACATAAACCCGCACATGCATATTTCCCTCCAGTGGCGGTGGAGACATACAATAAAAAGTTCTTTGAATAGTCCGGCAGTGTCAAAGCCGGAGCCTCTTGCAGTCTCTGTTTAATTGTTTCAAAAGCTATCAATCCCTCCTGTGTCCAGATAAGATTGGCATGTAACTGAGTATTCCCAGTCTCTTTGATCATGGCTCTCAGAGGACCTGTCCTGTCATAGTCTTCCACCCGTGCTGATGAATAGCCTGCAATTCCCAAAAACCTCATCATTTCTCGCACTATTCTTGGTTTTGGAGCCTCTAGATGACTGTCAGCGATACTTCTCTGTCCCTGGGTTATTGTCTGACCCAAGTAAACCACTTTCTCATGGCAGTATTGCAACTTCTTCTGAGAGACCTTGTGCCCCTTTTCATCTAATATCTGTAACAACTTGATAGAGTCTTCATGGCATATTTCCTTATTTGGTGAACAGATAATGATATCAACATATTGAATAACCGTACTTCTTAAATCTTGTTCAATTCCATCAAGATCTTCTTTTAAAATTCGATTGAAAAAATGTGGACTCAATTTTAGTCCCATTGGAAGTCTTTCATAGCAATAATGTTGTCCTTTATAAGTGAATGCAAATAACCCTTGACATTAAGTGGAATACTGAAAAAGCTCCACACAAGTCCACTACAGTCAAATGGGTCGCTTCTGGTGGGATCTGAGTCAACAGTGTATGAGGGTCTGGCACATCCGATGTGACGTCCGCACGCACTTCATTTACTGCTCTCAGATCATGTACCATGCGATAGGTTTCATCTGGCTTCAGTAATGGTCACAACGGTGTGTTACTTTGGGGGTTCTGCGTCATCTTCAGTACTCCTGCTTTTAAAAGTCCTTCAATTTGTGGTTCATTTCCTTTAATTGCCTCCTCCTTTAATGGATACTGAGTTTTCCAGGGAGGTTTGCACCCCGGTTTAATGTTCAACTTTCACTGATTAGGCCAATTTTGCTAGTCCAATGTCTGTGCTATGTTTTGCCCACGGACTTTCTGGAACTTGTTGCAACTTTTCATTTCTCAGATGATCTACTTCCATGTCCGCATTGAGCATTGTCTGTACCGTCTGTGGTTGTCCATGGCCTTGGGATGAAACCATCATCTTTATGAATGATCTTCACTCCTCCAAATTGTATGATTCTCTTGCAGTGTGTGACCTTTGCTTTTTCAGCCTCAGCCCTCATTTTGCAGATATGTTTCTGTTCATAGTTTTCAGCTACTATCAAGGTCACATGGAGTACACTGTTCTCAATAAGGCTCTGAAAAAGAACAGATGCTTGTTTTCTCCTTTTTTCTCCACACCACTCCAGGATGCTGAATCAGAATCATCACTTTGACTTTGGATCTCTTTGCTCAAATCAGAACCATCTTCTGAATCTTCATCACTGTCTTCTGTTTCAGTGTCATCAGTCTCCTTTTGTATTTTATTAGTCACTTTTAATGATTTCTTTCCTTTTTTCTCAGCTGCAGCCAAAGCTTCCCTTACAGCTGGGTCATAACCACCCACTGCTCCTTCTTCTTCACCACTCCTGTTGTCTTTCGCTGACATTCTTTTGAGTTTTTGTCCAAAAATATTCAAACTTGACTACTTATTCTTCTTGCTTTTGGATTTTGGGTACATTGTTACAGTTGTTGTAGCTTTACCAGTCTCTATAACTTGCTCATTGTCATCGTCAATTTGATATCTTCCATCTTGGGTCATCACTGGGAGCTGGGGATATTCCTTTACATTATCCTTTAATTTCTCATAAGGTGTGGGTTTCTTTTCACACCTTCATTTTCAAACAACTGCATCACACCCAGTTCAACTCTCCTCTTCTCTGTACACCTCCGTCCACTTCTTCCTCTCTTCACTTCACTTTGTAGGGAGAAATCAACACTTGTAGTATTTTAATTACATCCAAAGTCAGAGTGCCCTCCACTGGCCAAGGCTGCTCAATGTCCGGCCAACGTCGATTACATTTTTTGGACATTTTGGGCATATTTATAACAAGAGGGTTGTTTTTCTGTACCAAATCCACTGGAGTAATCAATCTCTGTCGCCATTATAATATTATTTTATTTATCTTAATTATTATTATTATTTTATTTGTATTTTTTAGGACATTTGCGTTTCCTCTAAATCAGCAATGACTATTCAAACGTTCAATAAAACCCACAAAAGACTGTTTGCCAACTTCAGAGGATTGTGGAAAAAGTGGTGACCAATGCCAACAAAAATCAAAGTTCTCCAAATAAAAGTAAAAATAAACTAAAGTTCTCAGGACACGCAGTAGACCACTAAAAATGGTTAAGTTTAGTTGTGAAAATGTTTCTTATATTGTGGAACCCAACCAATCAGTCATTGCCAAGTTCTTGCATAACAAAAGCCTGAGATTTGAATGTGTGTATCTCCAGTGTCTTAATGAAAGTTTGTGGATAAATACACTGGCCTTATCAAGTCCTTTCCTCCACTCGACTGAGAACGATGCTCTGCACTGTGTCAGCTGCTCCGTCTCCTGTTTCTCCCCTGCTTCACACCCGGCCTCTCATGCCACCAGAAAGGAAGAGAAAAACAGGAGTTTAGTAACAATCATGCGCCAAATAAACGTTCACGTTTATCATTTGCCAACATCAGGTCATTTCAAAGCATTCTCATTTAATCATTTGCCTCATGAATTATCATTCATCATTTATCTATTTTAACACCATTATTATCATTCACTTATTTCTCTAGCTATTTTCGAGTTATTTATTGTTATTTTCAATTGTTTCTCGAGACATCCCCCTTTTTTCTTTTTTACAGGCCTGTACCAACACAAGAGGGGATTGCCTCCCCCTTCTTTCCCCTGCCTACTCTTTCTCACACACATACTGTAGGAGGAACCTATAGCTCCAGCTAAACTCGAGTAACTCCAAAAACTATTTCAATCCCCTGCCAAGGGATCAATAAAGCATGCCTTAACTTCAACCTCAACTTTTACTGTAACGTTACAGCTAAACACAAAGACCCATTCCAAAGGTCGTTCCCCGGGGCAACCTCTTTTTCTTCTTCTATTTCTTCTTCTTCTTAATCGAGCAAAAACTAACTTCAACTATAACTTCAAATACTCTTTTCTCTTCACTTAACGCCATACTGGACTCCCACTATAGCCCCCCTTGCAAGGTTTTTCAGCACACACACAAGCAGATAGAGGGAGAGCCCCAAAATCCTGCAACTCACAGGAACTATTACTCTAATTACATATTGGTGGGTAGTACACCTTCACTTGGATACAACAAGTCTAACATCGTGAAACTTAGGCCCACTCGGCTAACCCCATTTGGGTTGAGATCAACGCATAACAACCATGCCTCAGTATTACACAAAAACTCAAAGCCCTTATTCAACCTACATGCAAAATCTCTTTATCTTTAATCAAAACTCTACTCACATCTTGGCCCAACAGTATACCTTCATCCGGATACAACAAGTCTAACGGCATGAAACCAAGCCCCAAGGTCCATGCTCGCTTGGGTCAGATTCCGCGTACCACAGTCTGCCTCAGTGATGGACAAAAGCTCCCATTTTAGATGGGCTTTCCACCATTACACCACCTCAAGACCTCCCCCACACAAATAAGTTTAGCAGGGAAGCCATCCAGGACAACCAGCACTCAAACAGCACAAAACCAAAGGTCGAGAGAAAAAAGCTCACCCAAACCGGTTGATCCGCTACTGTCGGAAGGCAGGAGACCCAGTACCGTACTCCGTCAGAGTTCGTGGCGCCAATCTGTGGTTTCTCAAGGTGTTGTTTGAGGTGGTTGAGTTGTAGAAGAAAAACTCGTTGACACTAGCTTGTCTTTCAAAAGATGTTTATTCACAGAAACGGCATCAATACAGACAAGCCGACATTTGCCTGGTCATGGTCTGATTTTGAGTCACCCAGAATCTAGATTTGCATCAGTCTTTATAGCTGAAACAAACCTCCTTCACAAAAGGCAGATCCCCCCTTGGTTTACCAGATGTTGAGGCCCCAGAGTGTCAGGACAGCGGTAGAAAAACAAATTCCTTCATGATTTAATTTAAAGGGCAGACGTTCTGACTCCAGCAGATACTTCAGTTTTCAAACCGAATAGCTTTTGAACAGAGTTTTGAATGTAAAGACAGAGCGCAGTATATGTTCTGTTCGACCAGAGAGTTTGAAACATTTAAAAGATAGGAGCATGATCACTTAAATCTATTGTGCCTATATCTGCAATAATGATTTTAGATCTGTCCTAGATAAAGAAATAATCTATTCTGGAGTAGATTACATATGGATTACAAAAATGGGTATATTGACGATCATTAGGGTTCATCTCCAAATAAATAATACAAATGGAACCTTATCCCTTACTCAAGTCTAAATCAAAGGATTGAAACTATAAAAATAATGTTTTGCCCAGGTTTCTCTATCTGTTCCAGACTCTTCCGGTTTCCATCCCCAACCGACTGTTTGATGAGTGGAATAAAGCAATCTCAAGATTTGTATAGCAAGGAAAAAAACTCTGGGTGAAGTGTGTTATTGCAACATGGTGGGAGCTGATCAAAACATACAAACTCAATAAAGATGTTAACATTTTAACTTGGTTTGCTTATGATCAAAATTTCACACCTAACAGCACAGACTCAAGATTTAAAGTCTGGACAACAAAAGGTAAAGGAGAATCATCTGAATAGCTTTGAAGAGTTGAAAAAATCCCTTGGCTTAGAGAAACAATACTTTCATAGGTATTTACAAATAAGGAGTTATTATAACCAAGAAATTAAACAGAATAACATTAGCTCTTTGGCAAGGCAAGGCAAGTTTATTTTGTAGAGCACAATTCGTACACAAGGCAATTCAAAGTGCTTCACACAACAGGAAAAAATGCATTAAAATCACAAAGACATGGCAGAAATCACAAAATCTTAATTTAAAAGTGCCATTTTCATGCTATCCGTCAAATAGTTCAAGACATAAAAGAGAAGAGTGCAAAGAAGAAGCATTTCAGTCATGTGCACAGCCAAACAAAAGTAGAGGCCAGAGTAGTATCGGCCTGTCTCACATCCTCAGGAAGACTGTTCCAGATTTTAGAGGCATAAAACTGAAACGCACATTCCCCATGTTTAATCCTGACTCTGGGCACCAGCAGCAGGCCGGTCCCTGAGGTCCTCAGAGTCCCAGATGGTTCATATGGCACTAACATGTCCGAGTACTTTGGTGCTAGGCCATGGAGAGACTTGTTATACAAGCAGAGCTGCTTTGAAGTCTATTCTCTGAGCCACAGGGGGCAGTGCAGAGACCTGAGCACAGGACTAATGTGATCGTACTTCCTGGTTCTAGTCTGGACCCTAGTCTGAGTCCATTATTACCCCCAGATTTCTAACTTTATTTTTTAGGTTTTAGAGCAATTTAGTTTGCATCCACACTCTGATCTGTTGGATGCAGTGACAGAGTGAATCCACTGGTCCATATTCACCTGCCGTCAGTGAAACATAGATTTGAGTGTCGTCTGCATCATTGTGATAGGACACATTCTCGCTGCGTATCAACTGACCTAACGGCAGCATGTAGAGGTTGAACAGAAGGGGTCCCAGGATTGACCCTTGGGGCACCCCACAGGTCAGGGGCATCTGGTCTGAGACACAGTTACCAATTTCGACAAAGAACTTCCTTGTCTTCCAGATCGGACTTTAACCAGTTTAGGGCAGTGCCAGTGATGCCCACCCAGTCCTCTAGTCTCTGTAAGAGGGTCCCATGATCGACAGTGTCAAAAGCAGCACTCAGATCTAAAAGAATTAAAACTGAGGCTTTGCCCGCGTCAGTGTTCAGGTGGATGTCATTTGTCACCTTGACAACAGCAGTCTCTGTGCTGTGATGAGGTCTAAAACCTGACTGGAAAACATTCAATTTTTTTTTTGTAACGCCCAAAATCACAACAGTAGTTGCCTCGAGGGGCGACAGTGGAAAAAAAACAAAATAAACTATGTTCATAGGGACTTGGAAATGTCCCTGTGTCCTTAGACAGATGTCCCAAGCTCTCCTGTCCTTAGACCCTCCTTCTCGGCCAGGAAAAACTACCAAACCTCTTTGGGAAAAAGAAACCTGTATGAGTTCCCCAGTGAAGGAGAGATCCGACTCCCACGGACGAACAGGCGGACGCGCCTCAATTTGCAGATACACGGTGAAGCTAGACCCACTCAGGAGAAGAACCAATTCTTCGAGGCCGATGAAGAACCGTTCATATGGAGTAGAGACCGTTTCTCCAGGCAGACCGTTTCTCCAGGCAGTTGAGGAGCATCTGGATCCACAGGTCCTCGATGTGCCTGCTCCACTCCCGTCGGGGAAGTGGGAGAAGAAGAAGGAAAAGCGATGAACAAATTGCAAGTGAAATTAAATATTGTTTGATAGAAAAGTAGTAGGAAACAGAGGATAGTGTTCAAGCTGCCATACTTCCCCCAGTATAGTTGCTCCTAGGGCAGCATAGCTGGGAACTGTAGGTTTTCATTTCTGTTTCCTAACTGGCCTGACCATAAGCCATTTCAAAGAGGAACGTTTTAAGCCTGGTCTTAAATGAAGAGACTGTGTCGGCCTCTTTAACATGGACAGGAGCTGATTCCACAACACAGGAGCTTGGTAGCTAAACGCTCTACCTCCTACTGTGCTTTTAGAGACTCTTGGGACCACCAGAAGTCCAGCATTTTGAGAGTGAAGTGCTCCGTTTGGATGATAAGGTACTATAGCCTCTTTGAGGTAGGATGGGGCCAGGTCATTTATGGCTTTGTAAGTCAGGAGGAGGATTTTTATTCTAAACTCAACAAGAGCCAGTGAAGAGACTCGAGCACCGGCGTAATGTGCTCTCTTCTTTTAGTTCCTGTTAGTAATCTTGCTGCTGCATTTTGAACCAGTTGAAAGCTTTTTATGGCGCTTTTAGGGCACGCTGCAGCAGGAGTTACAGTAGTCTGATCTAGATGTTACAAAGGCATGGACAAAGTTTTTCAGCATCGCGAAGGCGATGCTGGAGGCTACACTGACGTTGTCCAGTGTGACTATCTGCTCAGATAAAGCGTCTCGTAGATGATTAGGGCCTAGTACGATGACCTCGTTTTTTTTCAGGGTTCAGAAGCAGATAATTAAGTGTCATCCAGGTTTTTATTCCTTCACACAAGCACCAAGTCTGTCTGCTTGATCGGTCTGATCGGGTTTCATTGATAAATACAATACTGCAGAGCAGTGGAAGTTAATGCTATGCTTTCTGATCATGTGACCTAACGGCAGCATATAAAGAGTTGAATTGGACAGAATTGGACCGAGTACTGAACCCTGTGTCACCCCGTAGGTGACTTTTAGAACAGGGGGAGGAGCTCTGGTTTACATTAACAAACTGGTACCTATCCGATAGGTAGGATTTAAACCAGCTGAGGGCGGGGCCTCTGACACCTACATCACATTCTAACCTCTGCAGTAGAATGTTGTGGTCGATGGTGTCGAACACTGCACTGAGGTCCAATAGAACCAGGATTGAGACCAGTCCATCGTCAGCAGCTAATAACAAATCATTGTGACTTTAACTAGTGCAGTTTCAGTGTGGGGGCTCTGAACCCTGACTGGAAAACTTCAAATAAGTTATTGTCCTGTAGATGCGACAAAGCTGTAGCTGTAGTTTAAGATTAGGCTTTTTCAGAAGCGGTTTAATGACTGCATGTTTGAAGGACTGTGGAACATAACCACTTTTTAGTGAAGTATTTATTATATTAAGAATAGAATCTATAATTAGGGGGAGAATGTCTTTGAGGAGTCTGCTTGGAATCGGGTCTAGAATACAAGATGACGTTTTCGAGGACATAATGGCTGAAGTTCTCTCTGCTTGATCAACAGCAGTGAACCTTTCTAGTGTTACTGATGGATTTATATGGGACACTAGTTTTACAGCTTGGGCTTGTTTTTATTTTATTGTTAAAAAAATAGATAAAACAAATCAAATGAGTTGTTTATTAAGAGGAAATCAGTGAGCTGTTTGGTAAACAACCTTTTCAAGGACTTTGCCCCAAAATGGCAGATTAGAGATGGGCCGGTAATGACTCAGTACTGCGGCATCAAGACTGCTCTTCTTTAGGAGAGGCTTTATGACCGCAGTTTTCAAAGACATTGGGAATGTTCCAGATTGAAGCGACATGTTAACTATGTGAGTGAGTGGTGCTAACAAACTGTTCAGCACAGACTTTAGAAATCTGGAGGTCACACATGGAGGCAGCATGTAGATCAGGCATGTCAAACATACGGCCTGCAGGCCAGCCCCGGCCCGTGGATGATTTAATCCGGCCCGGCATACATGTATGAGTATGTCAAAAAAAGAAGCAAGACTCTAGCTCATTTCTATCAAAAGTTGTGATTTTTTAAAATAAATACAAACCAAATGCTCCCTCCGGCCTCTAGAGGGCAGTAAATGTGTAAATCTGGCCCCCCAGACGTTTTAATCTGGCCAGCCAAACATTTCTAATTTATATTCAATCATTTCCGATAGACCTATAGCATTTTTATCGCTGGAACTACACGTCCACAATCCTTTGCAGCGGCCGCCCCTCCCACGCTGCTGTGCGCTGCCGGTTGCAAGTGCCAGGTCTTTTAGAAGTGCCAACGCGCGTCGCGCATTTTACAGATTTGAGCAGAGGTCCTAACGAGGAAAGAGACGTTTTTGGGAAACACGTGGAAGAAAGAAAGGAGACGGTTTTGTGGACATTAGAGCGGCGCTAAAAGTGGAGCTAATGTGGAGCTAACAACAAGAAAACAAACTTCTGTGATGACAGCTCTTGTGAGGAAAACATTGCAAAACCTGGACAGATCATGAGCCACAGGTAAAAACACAGGTTCAGAATGTAATAAAGTATGAACTGTGTCCACACTAATGGGACTGTGAATACAAACACAATGCACTCATTTGGTTCACCACATGAATAATCCGTCACTAAAATCAGCTTAAACTATAAAAATAGTGAGATCATATTGAGTTTGTGCAGCAACAACCAACAGATCTGTGATCTCAACATTTCATATCAGAAATCATATCACAAGTCCATGTTCTTGTTTCTGCTGCTGCTGCATGAATGTGTCCACAAAGAACTATTACTATAAAGCTATTTATTTCTTATATCTTTTATTGTTTTAAATTTTAGGTTATGTTCGGCCAGGCGACCCAACCTGAGCGTCGAAATTCGGCCCGCGGCCCAAAATGAGTTTGACACCCCTGTAGATGAACTCAGACTGGTGATGATCTCCTGGACAGTTTTGTCAGTTACAGGTGCAAAGTGAGTCAGCTCTAAGTGTGTAGGTGGTTTGAGGTTATTTTTGCAGGTAGAATTTATAGCATTTTTATGCCCTGAACTTTGTCATTAAAGAATAATGCAAACTCATTACACTTGGATGTGGAAATGAGTTCTAACGGCAGCTGAGCTGGAGGGTTTGTTCATCTGTTTACTGTGGCAAACAGGACACGCGAGTTGTTACTGCAGCTTCCAATTATTTCAGAAAAATATCCTTCCCTAGTTCTACATAAATGAGGTTGTACATGTACAACTTCTCTCTGTAAATCTCTTTCTGAACCTGGAGCTTCGACTTGCGCCATTTTCGTTCGGCCCGGCGGCACTCCCTTTTCTGTGCCCTGACCGAATCATCATTTCTCCATGGCGCCTTCTGCTTATTTTTAACAATTTTAGCCTTCATAGGGGCAATGGTGTTGAGAACATTCAAAACACTAGATGTAAAACAAATCATTTACATTAGAACATGAGACATTTTCAAAGTTTATCATTTCCATAAACAGTTTTCCTGTGCTGTCATTTATGTGTCTCCTCCGGACAATTGCAGGACCAGCTGGTGGTTTGGGAAAAACATACAGGTCAAAGAAGACACAGAAATGATCAGACAGAGCAACATCGACCACATTGACGTTTGAAATATTAACCCTTTTGTAATTAGAAGATCTAGAGTGTTCCCTCTGCTGTGGGTGGGGCCACTCACGCGCTGAGTAAGACCGAAAGTTTAAACAACAGCATGAAGCTCTTTAGCGTTTCTGTCACAGATATTATCAACATGAACATTGAAAGCACCTGTTATGACCAAACCATCAAAGTCTGTGCATACGACTGAAAGCGTCTCAGTAAAATCATCAACAAAACTTTGGCAGTGCTGAGGAGGCTTGTATAAAACAATGAAGAGAATGGATGGAGACTGTTTTAGCTCAATTTTAAAGGCTACGTACTCAAATGTTGAAAACACCCCAGATTCAAACATAAAGTTGGGTGGAGCAGATTCTATTAGAACTAAATTTCCTGTGTTTTTGTCAAGCCATGTTTCAGTTCAAAACATAAAATCAAGATTATAAGAAGAAATAAAATTATTAATTAAGAATGATTTGTTACATAAGGATCTGACATTTAGCACAGCAAGTTTCAGACTAGTTTCAGTGAGACTGGGCGTTATCTTTTTACAGGGAATATGAATCAAATTTCTCAGATTGGGAAGTCTGACTGATTTTCTGATTTTGTTTTCCCATCTGTGTGATGTTATTACAGAAATAGCACTAGGGGAGGCTGTTTTTACACGGGGCCCCGGGTTGGTTTGATTTTTAATATATGACTATAAGTCCCGGCAACGCTGAGACCCAGTGCATCCTAGCTATGGGAGATACCAGGTGAAAGGCGAGGGGGGATAGGTGGGGGGCTTTTGTTGGTGTAGCAACAGTCAGGGGAGAGTTCATCATCGTTGATATCAGAACTCTTGATCTTGCTATATTAGGAGTGAGTGGAGCCATCTTAATGCCTGATATTGATAGCAGATATTCAAGATGGCTGGGAAGGCCCCTTGGTGAGGGTGGAGATGGAAAGGAGAGTGAGGAATCTGTAGTGGGAGTAGATGTTGCAGGGGGGATCCAGGGCTGCTCTGAGGGCAGGGGCGATGGCAGGGATGCTGCCGGGCCTGTCACAGATGTGTGTCCAAGGCCTTTGATGAGGACCAGGGGAAGAACTTAAATGACTCCGTGGTGAAGATTGTTGTGGTGCTGCTGCAGATGAGTCCTTTGCTGGAGGCGGTGGAGGTGATCGTGGAGCAGCTGGAGTTGAATTCTTTGCTGGTGGTGGTGGAGCGGCTGCTAATAAATCCTTTGGTGGAGGTTGTGGTTGTGGTGCTGCTGATGTTGAAACATTCTGGCTGTGTTCTCATTGGCTCGGTCTCTGGTTGATGGAGCAGGAATTCTTCTCTCATTCCTCTCTTCTCTAACTATCTGCTCAGGACCCTGTCCAGGCCCAGTCCAATGCCTCAGAGCGTGGAGCAGGTTCTCTGTCAGCACCCTCACTCCACCTCTTACAGAGGTGTGGGCCATTTCTCTTAAACAGGTCCTTCTCGTTTCCAGAATAGATAGAAGTTCTCAATGTAGTGCAATCCTCTTGTTGCACACTCTTTGGACAGCCATGTGTTCAGCTGAAGCAGCCGGCTAAACTTGTTTATCTTCCTGTCGATGTTTGGAAGAGGTACACTTATGAATGTTTTGATTTCCATTTTATCAAGCACGTTGAATAACTCCAAGAAGTCTCTTTTCAAAAAACTTCAGTCTCTTCGCGTGTGTCCACTGCGCCCACGTGCACAATCAGCTGTTTAACTCCTTTATGTGTGGCCAAAATATTACAAATATGTGACGTAATCTCAGTAACTGTGGCGCTGGGAAAAGAATGTGTTTTCATTTTTTCATGCATCACGTGACTTATCGCACCATCCCCAATCAAGACGACCTTGACGTTCGGCACAGATTCTCTCTCTGTCTCTGTCTGCCTTTTCGCCACGTCATGTTTTACATTTTTCCTTTGTTCATTTACTTCAGTCTTTGAAAGTGGTAAAAATCTGTTTGTAAGCTGTATTTTAGGTGACGTTATTTAATGTTTGTATCGCTTAGGCTTTTCACCGAGATTGTGCCAGGCCTGCTCTTTAGAAAGTTTTGGGAACGACACAGAGTCAGTCCGATTTAGGTTGAAAGTAGCTGTTTTTCTTGTAAAAAATGTGGACTTCTTACCTCTGGATGACACAGGGATTGTATCGTGCAGTCCTTTTTCAGATTCCAAAGCAAATATCCGTGCTTGTAGCTCATGAATTTCTTGTTGAAATTTCCAACAGCGTTTACAGGAGTTTGTTTCTCTTCTCACGGACATGTCGCTGGCTCGTCAGATTTGTTGATTAAAACTCAAAAAAATGTTCTTAAAATGCTTGGTTTACATAATAAAGTCATAATTAATAAATTTTGGAAGACAAAAACTGATTAAAAGGCAAAATAAATAAGGATATCAGCTATAGCAAGCAGGAGCAAGCATATGAAAGGCGTCTGCACTCTTCGGAAGCAGGAAGTAACTGCTGCGCTATGGGGTTGAAACTGAGATTTTTAAGGCAAACAATGGCAGTAGTGCAGTGAATGCGTGTCTCTAGAGTCTAGACCGACACCATTACGGCCTTCTATTTTCAGAAAAATGTTGCATTTAAACACAAAATGTGTCATATGCCCTGAAAGTGACATTAGATTAAATGGGTCAAAGTAAGTGGGTGACATGGTGGACTTTTACCTGGTTATCCCTGTTACCCCAGTAAACCAATAAATATTTTGTTGCTAAATTTTATGCCATTTTGCAGGACAATCGAGGCAAAACAAGACCTCTAGGGATGAAAAAGGTTTCAAATCTTTCACCTGAAACTTTAAACATTGTATTTGCTCTACCCTTTCCTTTTACACTACTGGATGGGGAAATCCCATGCATGGATCAATAGTTTTTTTAAGTGATTTGACATAACTAAGCGCATGTCTCTTGTCTCTTCATGTCCAGGGCGCCATGGCAGCCACATACTCTGCCCTGAAGAACTCCCAGCCCACTCCGGAACTCAAGCCCATCCAAAGCTCCTTCCTGGCCCAGCGGCGGGTCAAGAAGCTTCCTTCCACTTCCCTGTAGAGTGTGTGGCTCAGTGTGGGCTCAGTGTGGCTCAGTGTGGGCTCAGTGTGGGCTCAGTGTGGGCCTCACTGTGGGCTCAGTGTGGGCTCACTGTGGCCTCACTGTGGCCTCACTGTGGGCTCAGTGTGGGCTCAGTGTGGGCTCAGTGTGGGCTCAGTGTGGCCTCACTGTGGGCTCACTGTGGCCTCACTGTGGGCTCACTGTGGGCTCACTGTGGGCTCAGTGTGGGCTCACTGTGGGCTCAGTGTGGGGGGACACCGCCTTCTGTAACCCCAACCCCAGCCAAGGAAGAGCCCCGCCCTGCCTCCTGCCCCGTCTCCTGCCCCGTCTCCTGCCCCGTTCTGTCCCGCTCCCTTCTCACTCTGTCCTGCTCCCGTCCAGCTTCTCTCCCGCTTCCTTCCTGCTCCTTTCCCGCTCTCGTCCCGCTCTCGTCCGCTCTCGTCCCGCTCTCGTCCCGCTCCAGTCCCGCTCCAGTCCCGCTCCCGTCCCGCTCTCGTCCTCGCTCTCGTCCCGCTCTCGTCCCGCTCTCGTCCCGCTCTCGTCCCGCTCTCGTCCCGCTCTCGTCCCGCTCTCTCCCGCTCGTCCCGCTCCAGTCCCGCTCTGTCCTGCTCCTATTCAAATCCCGTCCCGCTCTGCCCTCTGGAGGTTGGCAGGAGGCCAGGTCTGAATCTGAATGTATGTGTACGGTGCATGAGCCACAGCCGCACCTGTGGACACAGCCATGTTTTCTTAAATTGTGACTCTTGTTGCTGGATTGGTGTCGGTCGCTTGCTGCACGCTTGTCCGTCCGCCCGTCTGTTTTGATCTGTATGTTATTCTTGTGAAACTGACCAATTTTTTGTATTTTCAAAAGTTGCTGACCCATATGAGGGTGCGATCCATTTTCCTTCACAATATCGCAAAAAATAAAAGAGATTTTACTATTTTTCAATCTTGGATGAGCACGGATGTCATAATGAATACTAATTGCAGCGCCTTTTCTTTCAAGTGTTTCTCATCTGATGACATGTTTGCTTTATTATAATTATTCTCATTGGTGATAAAATTGCTTAAAGATTTCTGAACCTTTTATTGATTTGCATTGTGTTGCATGTTGAAACGATTGGCTTTTTCATATGAAATAAAGCTATTTTGACTTGCACATTAATACATTTAAATAGGTCATGTCTGAATATGCAAAGAACAGCAAAGCAAGTGTTGGAACAAATTTGAGTATCTTACAGCAATTTTTATGTTTAAAGTTATAATTTCAGTTGGCTAAAAACATAAATTATGACATTATGCCAGAAATGGTTTTAACCATATTTTCAAAAGATGATTTATATACAGAAATACCTGTTGGAACCACAACCTTGCAATCATCCTGTTGCACTGTGTTTTCGTATGAATTTGAATATGAACGCTTTCTGCCATAAATGCCTCGTGAAGTGGCTTGGTACAACTACAAGTCTCTTGGTTCTGAACTTGTTGGTGGCTTTTGCATTTGTTGGCCTGTGTGAGTGAGCTGCATGGACTTTGGCTTGTTTTAACCTCTGTCAGCCATTTTCTGTTTGTTATTTCTACAAACTTTGGTCAAATGTTTTGGTGGCTCTACGTGGAAAACGCTGTCTGCAGGAGAGAGGTGGGTGATACACCATGCCATTAGTCATATATGGCGCTCAAATTCTGTTTGTGATTTTATGAGGTGTGTCTTTTTAATGTAATTCCTGCTCTGTCTGAGTTATAGAATCTGGACTCTCGGCTCACAACATGTTTTGGTGCCTATTTATAGACCAGTGAACTACAGTATTATTCAATTGCTAAATTAGTTAATGATTATTTGAATAATCTATGAGTTGGTTCAGCCCTAGATTGAACCTGCAACTAATATTAATATTTCTTCAAAAAGTTAAATTCCAGTTTTTTTCTCTATCCAGATTACCAAAGGCACATTTATCCTTTTCTAATTGGTTATTGTTATGTGAATATCATAAGAAAATCTCCTCTCCTAGGGCAGCAGCGTGGCTTCAGTGGAATATCTCGTGTATCTTCTGTCACTCAAGTAATGCTTACGAGCCGTGTGTTAAGCTTCTGTTCTGTTCATTGTTCAGTTTATCCCAAATGTGGGGATTTAAAAAAGAACAAACTCTGAAGCAGCATGTCCACACCAGTATTTTGTGAATTGTGATTTCTATGATGTGTTCATACAGTTCTGTTCTGCCAGCACTCGTACAGCCGGTTGTGAAAAACAGGCAAGAGCTAAAGTAGAAGGCATTTCTATTTTGCATCTGTTTTTTTTTATTTAATGCTAATGCTAAGTCTCTCTCAATTGTCTGTATTACTGTATGGTATATTTTTGTTTAAGGCTTTTCTGATCAGAGAAGATCCAGAAATGGGGGAGGACGTCCATTCAGTTTATCAGAAAATCAATAAAAATCAGTAGTTTTGAAATAAGAATTGCCTTTGAACAAGCATTATTCCTCTTAAATTTAGACAAAATGTCACATAGAATTTTAAAGTTACATTTTTGTTTGAATTGTTTGAATGTAGTTTACGCCTGTGCTGTCGTACTCCTGCCTGTTTCTCCAGCCGAACCTTGCTCCTCAACTTCCCCCATGCACTATCCTTAATTTTCCTCCTGTAACCCTGCCATCCTCCTCCCCGCCACCCTCCCGTAACTCTCCCGTCATCCTCCCATAATCCTCCTATAACTCTCCCGTCATCCTCCCGTAACTCCTGTCATCCTCCTGTAACTCCCACGTCAATCTCCCATAACCCCGTCATCCTCCTGTAACTCTCCCGTAACCCTCTGTCATCCTCCCATAACTCTCCCGTAACTCTCCCGTCATCCTCCCGTAATTCTCCAGTCATCCTCCCATAATTCTCCCGTAACTCTCCCGTCATCCTCCCGTAACTCCTGTCATCCTCCTGTAACTCCCACGTCAATCTCCCATAACCCCGTCATCCTCCCGTAACTCTCCCGTCATCCTCCCGTAACCCTCTGTCATCCTCCCATAACTCTCCCGTCATCGTCCTGTAACCCTCCTGTCATCCTCCCGTAACCCTCTGTCATCCTCCCATAACTCTCCCGTCATCCTCCTGTAACCCTCGGTCATCCTCACTCTCCTCTGCTCCGTAACCCTCTGTCATCTCCCGTAACCCTCTGTCATCCTCCCGAACTCTCCCGTCATCCTCCCTTAACCCTCCTGTCATCCTCGTGGATTGTGTGCTTATGTTCCAGAGGATATCTTCAACCTCACACAGATCAGCTGCAGGTGCGAAGCCTCTGAGCGTGGGTCTGTCCCTGCACCGTGCCTAGGCCAACACTAGGGGGCACAGTGGTCACATGTTCGGCTGAGGGCACAATGTTGGCACTAAATTGGGATTTGTACAAGCTGAAACCAGGTTCATACCAGTGTGGAGACTGATTATGTTTTATCAATAATTGTGACAGCGTGCATTAACCTAAAGTGCTCTGCAAACTGTTGAACGATTTATGTCCACAATATTGATATGTTAATATGTTTCTCTTGATTTTGAGTACATTTTGACTAGTCATGGAAAAACTGTCAATACATAATTTTCTACAAGTAAGAAAAGTTACACACAAAAAAGACAAATCATTCAAATCGAAATAAACTTCTTAAAGGTGCACTATGGAGGCTCTGTCCGCTTGTCTTCGTGGAGATGTTACTGCTTTGACTGAAATGTTCCACAATATGACATTAAACTTTTCTCACAATTCTGTTTTTGATTGCTCAAAATCCCCTGAAAATCCAAGCCGTAACGTGGCCTGACGTAACATCTCTGTGCAGACAAAGTCATTTAAAACTGTGTGTCTGGAAGCACATGTGGCTGACCGGTTCAGAACACAAACCCTAAGCAGAGCTGTGTGGGCCAGCCTCTTACCTCAACGGGATCAAACCTGCTGTAACTCCTTTAGTTTAGTGCTAAAACTCTTTTCTGAACTTGTGCTAAGATGTTATTCTATGATAAAGATGAAGATTTTTGTATCTGAAAAATATTAAAGTTGTTACAACAAGCTTCCTCTGTCTGTGTCTGTCACTCACTAAAGTGTTTTAATATGTGATGAATGGGTAAATTAATAAAGAGGTCAAAACACTCCTCACAGCTCTAACCATCGCCAAGAAAACTATCTTCATGAACTGGACAACCCACAGTAGCATACACATTAACCACAGGAAAAAATCTTATCACCGACTTCATTACAACGAAATATACACCTCCCCCTGTAATCACTCATCTGAAACCGATCTCCCCCACCCAACGCTCTCTGACCTATTACAACTCTGATTCCCTTCTCTTCTTCCTCTATCTTCCACTCTTCACACATTTCAGTTGTCTACAAACTTTTATGTATTTGTCTGTGAGCCAACCCCTACACAACAACACAACCAACGCCCTGCCACACAACCGCCACCCTGCCGCACAACCACCACCCTGCCAAAATAAACATTAACACGGTGTAATCCCTACATTCGTCCAGGAGTGTTCCATTGTAGAAACCCACTAGAGCACAAGCTGGGAGTGATCAGAACACTACAACACAGAGCACAAGAGGTGCCCACCAGCTCAGAGGGCAAGAGGAAAGAGGAAACACACGGTAATGTCCGGAATGCTCTCTCAGCCTGTGTATACCCGACTTGGGCTCTGAACAAAGTGAAGAGAACCAAAAAAGAAGGACAAAAGGGAAACAGAACCAAGAAGAAAGGGTGTCTCTAGCCTTTATGTCTTCGGGATTGTCAGAAATAACTGCAAAGAATTTTTTTAGACAACACGAAGTCCCTGTTTATTTCAAACCAGGAACACGTTAAGACAAAGAAAACTGGTTCACCCTAAGGACAAGATGCCCACACAAAAACAGAGCAATGTAGTGTATTCTATCCAATGCAGTGAAGAAATGTTTGTAAAGAGCGCCACATAGGGAGAACTAAACAGCCACTTCACAAGAGGCTTTATCAGCACAGAAGACACTCATGTTCAGGACCCAGAGCGCTGTGCATCTTCATCTCAAAGCCACAAACCACTCTATTGAAGACAGTGATGGTGGAGATTCTGAGCATGAGAAAAAAGGATGGTTTGAAAGAGGAGTTAAGGAGGCCATCTTGTTAAGTTAAAAAAAGATGAGAAATTTTCCTTCATTAATAATCGTAATGAAAATGAGTTTAAGATTCAACCTTCCAGTGATTTGTTTAATAATGGTCTGCTGAAACCCTGGAGACGCCCTGAGGCATTCGGATGCTGAACAGGCGCTCAATGAGAGGGAGCCAAAGGTCAGGGAACAATAGGCCCATCACAGTTAAGTTTCAATGGGCCATTATCAGGTGGTCCCGCCCTGTGGGCAGGGCTTTCACAGAGTAGGATATAAACAGGAGTTCTCAGACTTCTTTCACTGATTGAGAATGAGTCTTGGATGAGAGTCGAAATGTATTGTTTTTTCTAAAACAGAGTCCAGATGAAACAACTGAATCTTTTTCTACATTAACACATACATGTATTTTTGTTGTAGTTATCATTGAGTGACTGCATTCCGTAGAATGCGGTCACTATATGTTGTTGTGTATTTTATTGAGTGTCTCAGTAACCCTAACCCTTATTATGATTTTGCTCTCTGGTTGGTTTGTGTTTTTTTGTTTGTTTGTCTTGACTTGAAAAAAATAATGAATAAAGAACAGTAGATTACGGTGTCATCTGCTTATAGGTGAATATTATAAACAGAGCAGCAAAATAGCAGATCATTTACAAAAAATTAAAAGAATCAGAATCAGAAAGAGTTTATTGCCATTGTCAATGAACAAAATTCACAAACATAGGAACTTGTCTCGGCATGAAGGTGCAACACAAAACACTGAGCAATAATAAAACAACATATATTCAATCAAAAAGGGCATGCATTAAGAAAATAATTTAAAATCACTATACAATGAAAATAAAAATGAAGCCTGCGTAAATTCAGCCTGGAAGACCTAACTCGTCCACTGGTACAACAGGGCTCACCGGCTCACCAGCCTAAATCAACGTACTCAAGCGGCGACTCACCTCGGCTCGGCGCACCTCCTCTGCTCCCAATCAGCGCACAGCCTGCCCCATTTAAACCCCCGTGCAGTTCAGCTCGGCGCTTCAGACCGTACTGCAACTCGAGTTGTACAAGGAAGCATAAAATGTCAAGTAACGACTCCGACGAACTTCCCGGCTCCCCGCTCCTTTTCGATGCGGGCTCCGGGATCCATATCGAGGCTCCGGCAAGGAAGAGCGCCCGCCTCGCCGCAAAAAACCGATGCTCATCCTGCGCCCGGGTCTACGGGGGGTTCTTCCAGGGCCGTGCCTGGACCCCTCCCAGCTGGACCGGCTGGCCGCGTACCTCCACGACGAGGAGTTTTCGCCTCCGCCTCGGACATATTTCTCCCCCAGCCGGGCGCCCCAGCGGCAAAAAGAACCCGGAAATCATCTTCTCCTCCCGCTAAGCGCCGCCGAAGCCACCGATTTTCCCCTTTCGCATCTGAGCGGGCGGCCTCTTCCAGCGCCGCGGCTCTTCCCGCTACTTCAAACGTTTCTTTTCAACAGATTACTCCGACGCCGGTTCCTGCCGCGGCTCCTTCAGCGAGCAACACCCAGCAGTTGAACGACACGCTCCTCTCCACCGTCCAGGCCCTTCATTACGCCGTAACAACACTCAATTCTCGGCTCCAGGGGGCTGTTCCAGTCGGCCCCGCAGCTCCACCGACGGCGGCTCTCCCCGGCACGGATCCACGGCCCGGTCCCTCCTCTTTCTTTTCACTCGAAACCGCCTGCCCCGGACCTCCTATAGGTAGACCGTACATTCCTATGCACGCTAATATTTCTCCGCGTCTCCGAGCTAAGATCCTGCAGGGCAGTTATGTTAATCTCGTGTCCCTCACTCCCGTCCCCCGAGACGGACAGGCACGTAGCGTCCTCAGGAAACTTCACGGCGGTGTTTAAATCCGCGGATCTTTCTAAAGAGCTTTTTGCTCGGGGAATTTTTGGTAGCTTTCAGCGCTTATAGGGACGTCATTTGTTCAGTTTTCCCGGAGCGTAGAGAGCTCGACAATTACTTGGCACTAATAGGAGATCTCAATATGAAATACGGGCGCAGCGTTTTCTACCAGTACCACAAAGCGTTCGCGTCCAAGTGCGCAGCCATCCTCAGCCAATCTAATATGAGGCTTGATTGGTCCATCCTGGACACGGACATCTTAATCATGATTACCCAGGCCATGCTGTGCTCAACGTGTGGTTCTGCCGGGCACACCCGCGCGCTATGCCCGTCCATGCCTTTCGCTGCCGCCGCGTAACGTCCCGCTCCCCCATCATTGCTGCCAAGCATGCCACCCATGGACCGTAGGGGTAGGAAGATCGAGGTATTCAATAATGTTCCAATCTGTAATAATTTCAATGAGAGTGTGTGTGCACACTGTCTAACTGCCATTTTCTCCACATCTGTAGTCAATGCAAGGATGTGCACCCGAAATCCGTGTGCCCTCGCCGCTCGTTCCAAGGCAGGGCGGCTCGTCGTGGTTACAAAAATTAATTAACAATAACTTGTCCACACCCATCATTGTTTCTGAGTTGGCTGCCGAACTGCGCCTTCACCCTGACCGAACTTTCGTTGATTTTTTACTTACGGGCCTTTCTCAGGTTTTTTTTTGTTGGGCTCCCTCCCCTGCCCACTGTCGTGCACGTTTCTCGTAACCTTCAGTCGGCTTTGCGCGAGCCAGGATTAGTGTCTCAGTTACTACATAGAGAGGTTGAAAAGGGGTACATGATAGGCCCTTTCAACTCTCCTCCTTTTTCAGTTTTCCGCACAAGCCCGCTCGGTATAGCCACTCGTAAATATTCTGGGAAAAAGCGCTTAATCCTCGACCACTCATCGCCGCATTCGGGCCCCGTTCCCAGCATAAACAGTCTCATTCCGCCACTCCCGTTCTCCCTCCATTACGCCACAGTCGATCACGCTATTTCGCTCATCAAACGAGCAGGCCGCGGTGCTTGGCTTGCCAAGGCAGATATCACAGACGCTTTCAAGATTTGTTCCAATTCATCCTTCTCAATGGCATCTTTTCGGGGTTAGATGGGCATCAAAGTTTATTTTGCGGTGCGTCTCACGTTCGGCTGCAGGAGCAGCCCTTGCTTGTTTAACATGGTTTCCGAGGCGTTGTGCTGGATCTTGTTGAACAATGTTGCCCTCCCCTCCGTGCTCCACCTGCTGGATGATTTTCTCCTCATAGATCCCCCCTCAGCTGTGCCCGGAGGTTCCCTGCCACAGCTCAAGCAGCTTTTTCTTCGTCTAGGCGTGCCGCTTTCCGACGCAAAGACAGTCGGCCCCGTAACGTCTCTAGAGTTCTTGGGCATAAGTTTAGACTCCGTGGCCATGGTCGCGTCTCTCCCCCCAGACAAGCTCGCCCGCATCCGTGACATCACGCAGTCGTCTGTCTCCGCTACAGCCATCTCTAAACGCCAACTTCTGTCCCTCCTGGGCCACCTCAACTTTGCCATGAGGATCATTCCTCAGGGCCGTTCCTTCATCTCCAGGCTACTAGACCTGGCAAGCTCCGTCCCCTCCCTTTCTCGACTTGGTCTCGTTCGACGAAGGGTGCCGGTCCGACCTTGCTTTCTGGCCCGCCTTCTCCACGATTGGAACGGTATTTCTTTCTTTTACGATGACATAATTCATTCCTCCGACTCCCTGCATTTCTATACAGATGCCGCCGCCTCCTCCGGTTTTGGGGGGTACTACCAAGGTAGCTGGTTTGCAGAGAAATGGCCCCTCTCATTCCCAGTCTCCGATTCTTCGGCTCTGTGCGAAATTGTCCCAATCGCCGCAGCTTGTCATATTTGGGGTCATCACTGGAGCAGAAAACGAATAGCGGCGCGTTGTGATAACCTGGCAGTCGTAGAAGTCATAAATAAAGGCCGTTCCGCCTCCAAATCTTTAATGCCGTTCATGCGCCGCATCACCTGGTCTGCCGTAAACAATAACTTCATCCTCACAGCCCAACACATCCCCGGGCATTCTAATTTAATCGCAGATGCTCTATCTCGTTTCAAACTCCAGGTTTTCACCGCCTCTGCCCCGCCGCAGAACCCCTGCCTACGTCCGTTCCCCCTCTCGACGAACTGGCTCTGGAGTAGCCAGTTTTCATCTGCAACCACTTCTGGACACCGCCAATTATTACATCTCATCAGGGCTGGCCCAGTCCACTATCAAAGCGTATAGACATGCTTGGCGCTCATATGCTCAATTTTGTGCTGCTCACCACGTCCCCTCACGCCCCGTCCAGCTCCACGCAGTAGTCGCTTTCTTAACTTTCTGTTTTGACCATCGCCGGCTCAAACTACCTTACATTCGAACACTACTAGCTGGCATTAACTTCAATTCTAAACGCCATAATCTTTCTGCTCAAAGCTTGTTGTCAGACCCCACCATTAAAGTACTTCTCAAAGGTTTCGCTAAACACTCACCTGCTCTACCCGATAAGCGCCGCCCTATCACACTTCCCATCCTGCATCAAATACTCACCGCGTTATCCTCTAGCCCCTTTACACCCTACACTAGGGTTCTCCTCCGCAGTGCCTTTTTTCTGGCTTTTTACGGGTTCCTAAGAATAGGGGAATTCACTTCTCGCTCCTCCCGTTTTGATCCCTCAGCAGATCTAGCCTTCTCAGATCTCAGTTTCTATCCAGACCATTATAATATAAGCCTCAAAAAATCAAAAGGTAAAGGCCCCTGCAACATCATCATAGCACGCACACGCGGCTCATTCTGTCCTTTTCGAGCCATGGTTAAATTTGCAATCATTAGGTCAAACTACGGCCCGTCTCAATTCCCGTTGTTCCTCACTTCAGAAGGCCAGCCCATGACGGCACCTTGGTTTCAGAAACATCTTAGGGCAACACTGTCCCTATGCAATCTGCCCCTCGTCTCTACTCTGGGCATTCGTTCAGAATAGGAGCCGCCACATCCGCGGCCACTCAGGGCATATCCTCTGCAGCCCTCCAACAAACTTGGGCGTTGGTCCTCTTCTGCCTATGCCTCGTATGTTCGTCCCGACCTGCCTGCAATTTTGGCAGCCCAACGTTCCCTTCACCCCTAGTAAGTATCGTCTTAACAAATACTGGTGGTAGGTATAGATTTTTCCCATTACCTGTCCCCTCGTCTCCCAGACCATGCTTGCTTCATGCACATTCTGCCTCTCCTGCTCCGCCTCTGCTACCCTGCTCCCGCCTGCTGTGACTCACGCTCACAGTCAGCCTCTGCTACCCTGCTCCCGCCTGTGACTCACGCTCACAGTCAGCCTCTGCTACCCTGCTCCCGCCTGTGACTCACGCTCACAGTCAGCCTCTGCTACCCTGCTCCCTCCATGGCCCATGTTCTCGCAGTCTGTCCCTGCGCTTCCCTGCTCCCGTCCTTGGCCCATGTTCTCGCAGTCTGTCCTGCGCTTCCCTGCTCCCGTCCTTGGCCCACGTTCTCGCAGTCTGTCCCTGCGCTTCCCTGCTCCCGTCCTTGGCCCACGTTCTCGCAGTCTGCCCCTGCGCTTCCCTGCTCCCGTCCTTGGCCCACGTTCTCGCAGTCTGCCCCTGCGCTTCCCTGCTCCCGTCCATGGCCCATGTTCTCGCAGTCTGCCCCTGCGCTTCCCTGCTCCCGTCAGAGCCCCACGTCTCAGTCATCCCTGCGGTCACTGCGCAGCCGTGACCCACGTCTCACAACCTTCGTTCATCTCTACCCAACATTTCGCCACTCCCAGGTAAGCTTCTAGCTTCCCTCGTTCTAATTAATTCAGTATCCACCCTTCCGGGTTATCACGGCTGCTAGCGTCCCCGCCGTTTCTTTTTGTAGCTATGCATCTGCTGCCCTAATGTTCCTGTTTCGAGCATCAGTTAATGATCAGGGCACTCGGCGGCACAGACCCCGGGTTTTTGGGGGGAGACATCTAAGTCATTCTATTATGGAGCGCCCATAATCGCAATGTCTTCCACCGGGGTCTGAGCGCCAAATAACAATGTAATAAAACTTGCTAAACTGTCCTTCCCGTGTTTGTCTGAGTCTCTCCAGGGTGAAATGAAGCCTGCGTAAATTCAGCCTGGAAGACCTAACTCGTCCACTGCTACAACAGGGCTCACCGGCTCACCAGCCTAAATCAACGTACTCAAGCGGCGACTCCCCTCGGCTCGGCGCACCTCCTCTGCTCCCAATCAGCGCACAGCCTGCCCCATTTAAACCCCGTGCAGTTCAGCTCGGCGCTTCAGACCGTACTGCAACCCACCGCCTCCCCTTCTCCTCCCCTGTATCCTTTACTTCATTCTATTCATCCTCTCTACCTTCTCCCCACATCTACCACCACCAGTCTCCAGGCCCCGGGGGGAGACATCTAAGTCATTCTATTATGGAGCGCCCATAATCGCAATGTCTTCCGCCGAGGTCTGAGCGCCAAATAACAATGTAATAAAACTTGCTAAACTGTCCTTCCCGTGTTTGTCTGAGTCTCTCCAGGGTGAAATAGGCATTTCTATGTACACAAGAGTTACAGTTAGATTTACAGTTTGAGTGCAGAAAGTGACAGTGCAGTGAGTGGTTGAATATTGCAGTTAAAGTGGCAGGTGTTTAGAAGTGTTCATGAGTCCAAAAGCAGAGGGAAAGAAACTATTCATGTGGCGGGAGTTTCTGGTCCGGATGGACCGTAGCCTCCTGCCTGAGGGGAGTGGTTCAAATAGACCATGTCCAGGGTGAGAAGGGTCAGCTGTGATCCGACCTGCTCGTCCCAGAGCCCTGGAGACGTACAAGTCCTGCAGAGATGGAAGTCTGCAGCCGATCACCTTCTCAGCAGAAAGCACAACGCGCTGTAGTTTCTGTTTGTCACTGGCTGTGGCTCCAGCAGAGGGCGCTGTAGTCTCTGTTTGTCCCTGGCTGTGGCTCCAGCAGAGGGCACTGTAGTCTCTGTTTGTCCCTGGCTGTGGCTCCAGCGTACCACACGGTGATGGAGGAGGTGAGGATGGACTCAATGATGGCCGTGTAGAACTGCACCATCATCTGCACTGGCAGCTTGGCTTTCCTCAGCTGCTGCAGGAAGTACATCCTCTGCTGGGCCTTCTTGATGAGGGAGCTGATGGAGGGCTCCCACTTGAGGTCCTGGGTAATGGTGGTGCCCAGGAAGCGGAAGGAGTCCACGGTGGTGATGGGGGAGTCTGTCATGATGAGGGGGGCTGGGGGAGCTGTGACATTCCTGAAGTCCACGATCATCTCCACTGTCTTCTGGGCGTTGAACTCCAGGTTGATACCGCTGCACCAGGACACCAGCCGGTCCACCTCCCTCCTGTAGACAGACTCATCCCCGTCCGAGATGAGCCCGATGAGGGTGGTGTCGTCCGCAAACTTGATGAGTTTTACGGAGTCGTGGCTGGAGGTGCAGCAGTTTGTGTACAGGGAGAAGAGCAGAGGAGAAAGTACACAGCCCTGTGGAGCGCCGGTGCTGATAGTCCGAGTGTCTGAGACATTCTTCCCCAGCCGCACGTGTTGCCCATGTGGGTTTAATGTTTGTTAATTTCACCAAAATGCCATTTCCTTTGCATCAGATTGTACACAAGTTTATTATTTACTATTTTATTCAAGAGGCTTTTATTTTGGCGGTGCCACTACTTCCTGTGGATCCGCGTGGTTCCCCTCAGTGCTATGAAGACAGCAGAGGGAGGTAAGCAGCTGAAGTTGCTCTCATGGTTAAAAGTGTAAAACATTTGACAGAAAGTTCTTATTAGTGACATAAACACATTGTTCGTGATTTATAAGGCCCTTAACATTGTTCCTGTTGGTGATATATGTGTGAAATAGCATTTTATATGTAAATACAGCACTTAGGAAAAAGTTAGTATTAGCATGTGGGCTTTGGCTAGCAAGTGTGGTCTCTCATGTGTCTGTGGTGCTTTCTTTATTTTTCTGCAGACGTGTGAGTAAATGTAAAACCTGGAGTGGCTGTACATTGATATTTTTGTGTTTCACACAGGTATGTGGTTAATATATTTTACACCAACATTCAATGTAATTTATTTCTTTACTCATTATCATTGTAACTTCTCTAACATGTACCTTTTGTACATGGTTTATTGTTCATATTAAATACAAAATTGTCATGATTAGAGGGATTTACTTGTTAAAATCTATACGATGTAAAAACATAAATGTCATTGTGATTAGTAATATTTGAGTGCTATGAAGAAAGCAGAGGGAGACGTGTGAGTGAATGTAAAACCTGGAGTGGCTGTACATTGATATTTTTGTGTTTCACACAGTAAATCCCTTCCTGAAATGCAACCCCTTGTGTGTGGCTCAATTCATCTATCTACACAACACAACGCAGAAGGTTTCTAGTCGGTCAGCACAGACAAGCCGGCTACACACGCACTGCCTCCGATGCGTCAGGAAGTCAGTGATCCACCTGCAGGTGGAGTCAGGCACGTTGAGCTGGGAGAGCTTGTCCTGGAGCAGAGCAGGGAGGATGGTGTTGAAAGCAGAGCTGAAGTCCACAAACAGGATCCTGGCGTAGGTTCCCGGGGAGTCCAGATGCTGCATAAATAAATAAAGGTCCTAAAGAGGAGCCTTGAGGAAGGGCTTTGTCTATGCCTGTAAAGTTTGACTGACTGCGATGGTGGGGAAAAGAATTAAATGAACCATCTCGGACTCTGAGAACCGCAGGGACCGGCCTCCTGCTAGCTGCCAGAGTCCTGCTAGTGCCCAGAGTCAGGACTAAACATGGACCGGCCTCCTGCTGGCGCCTAGAATCGGGACTAAACATGGGCTGGACTCTTGCTGGTGCCAGAGTAGGAGACTAAACATGGATGGGCCTCCTTCTGGTGCCAGAGTCAGGACTATACATGGACCAGCCTCCTGCTGGTGCCATAGACAGGACTAAACATGGACCGGCCTCCTGCTGGTGCCAGAGTCAGGACTAAACATGGGGAATCTGCATTTCAGTTTTATGCAGCTAAAATCTGGAACAGTCTTCCTGAGGATGTGAGACAGGTTCTACTCTGGCAATGTTCAAATCTAAGCTAAAAACAATTTGGTTTAGCTGTGCATATGACTGGAAGAACTTTATTTGCACTCCTCTCTTTTACGTCTTCATCTGTTTTATGATTTTAATGATTTTCTGTTGTGTGGAGAACTTCAAACTTTGAACTCTGGCAAAGCTCACTCTGTGGGTCGCTTGGGTCACAACTTTATTACACTTGGGTCACATTTACACTTGGGTTACATTCGCATTTTCTCAAATGCGAATGTAACCAATACTAAGCTACTTTTATGGTATATGTCCCCTTCTTCCTATGGACACCTCCATTCTTTTCCGTTAATTTCTCTTTGGAGATAATTTGAAGTGCGAATAGGAGATAGTGAGTGGTGGTGCTGCTGGTGCTGCTGCCTCTCACCCAGGCTTAGCTTCAGACGAGCCACAGGAACCAGCATGACATGGCAGTCCCAATCAATATGGGTCTAGACAGAGCTGAGGTCATTCTGACCTAATGCACCAGGCAGGGCTGGGATAGGAGGTAAATTATATTTTAATGGAAAACCATTACTCTCTATAAGGCAGAACCCATTAAAGAACACGTTGTGCTTTGTATGATGCCTGGAGACAAAATTACAAATTTAACTCAAAATGTCTAAAATGACTTTTTATACAAGTTGAAATATTTGGAATAAAATATGATATACTTTGAACACTATGGCTAAAGATTCAGTTGTAGTCATCTGGATTCTGTTTTAGAAAAAACAGAGTCCAGATGACTACAACTGAATCTTTTTCTACGATGGAACACTCCTGGACGAATGAGGGATTACACCGACACTATGGCTAAAGGATCCTCCATTTTAAAACTCAAAAATCTCAGACATTAAAAACGATATTAAACTGATATTTCACTCCGATATTATTTAGTGTAGTGACATCAACTGTAACAAGTTTGTAGCAAATCCATGAAGATTATTAAGAGTTATTTAGCTAAGAATTCAAACATTACACAAATACATGTCATTTATGGCTTTGTAAGTCAGGAGAATTTTAATTTGATTCTAAACTCAACAAGAGCCAGTGAAGAGACTCGAGCACCGGCGTAAATGTGCTCTCTTCTTTTAGTTCCTGTTATTAGTAATCTTGCTGCTGCATTTTGAACCAGTTGAAAGCTTTTTATGGAGCTTTTAGGACACGCTGCGAGCAGGGAGTTACAGTAGTCTAATCTAGATGTTACAAACGCATGGACACGTTTTTCAGCATCGCTTTAAGGCATAGGATTTTTCTGATTTTGGCTATATTACGCAGATGGAAATAGGCTGTTTTACAGGCTTGATTTATGTGTGCTTTGAATGAGAGCTCTTGGTCAAATAAAACTCTAAATCGGTGTAATCCCTCATTCGTCCAGGTGTGTTCCATTGCAGAAAAAGATTCAGTTGTTTCATCTGGACTCTGTTTTAGAAAAACTATGTTTTAGAAAATATTTTTTTCAAAAACAGAGTCCAGATGAATACAACTGAATCTTTTTCTATCATAAAACTCTTATCTTACAGTGGAGCTGGAGGCTACACTGACGTTGTCCAGTGTGACTATCTGCTCAGATTAAGAGTCTCGCAGACGTTTATGGCCTAGTACAATGACCTAATTTGTTATTTTACATTGAAAACACGTCACAGGATTTCTGGTTATGGTTTTGGCATAGGCATATGCATCATCCTGCACCTCTGTCAACATTTGCCATAAAAATCTCAATTTAGCTCACAAACCTCTAGAAACGAGGAACAAGAGGTGACTAAACAAGGAAAAAACAAGGGAGGTAATGCTTTCAAAGCTGACGGACCATAGCCTTAGAGGAAAAAAGACTCTCTCACAAGCTAACGAGGCTAACACAGCTAACATGAACCCCAGAGACGAGCCCAGTCCCTGATGTGGGCTCCCCGGGTCCAGGCAGGATGGACGGAGAGGACATAACACTACACAGTTGGCCCTTCTGCTACGTGAAATGCAGTGTGACATGGTGTCATTGAGAGCTGAGATCAGGGCTGAGCGGTCCCCAGCTGAGGGTCCCCGGTTTGTTGCTGAGAAGGAGCAACGTCAATTTAATTGAATTTATTCTGTAACGCCCCAAAATCACTACAGTAGTTGCCTCGAAGGGTGACGGTGAAAAGCAGATTATGAGACTATGTTCATAGGGAATGAGCAAAAACACTAAAGGCTGAAGGCTTTTTTAAGCGGGCCCAATAGGGAGAACTACCATCATGTGCCTCAGATACTCATTTATCGATGGGTGAAAATACTTTGAATAGCCTTTGTTCGGACTGTAGATCGGGGGTCTCCAACCTTTTAGCCTCAGTGAGATACTTTCCCTTGAACAAAACAGCAATGAGCTACTCATGTTCTTAAATATTTCATAGCTTAGTTTGGCAGGAACAAACTGTAATATCTATTGTCTGAACATTTATCTCCATATATTATACAAACTAATCAATAGGACATGATTCAACATTCCAGTTATTTGGTCTCTGCACTGGCTCCCTGTGGCTCAGAGAATAGACTCCAAAGCAGCTCTGCTTGTATACAAGTCTCTCCATGGCCTAGCACCAAAGTACATCTCGGACATGTTAGTGCCATATGAACCATCTCGGACTCTGAGGACCTCAGGGACCGGCCTCCCGGCCCCTCTGCTGGTGCCCAGAGTCAGGACTAAACATGGGGAATGTGCGTTTCAGTTTTATGCAGCTAAAATCTGGAACAGTCTTCCTGAGGATGTGAGACAGGTTCTACTCTGGCAATGTTCAAATCTAAGCTAAAAACTTTTGTTTGGCTGTGCATATGACTGAAATGATTTTTCTTTGCACTCCCTCTCTTTTAAGTCTTAAAATATTTGACAGATTCCCTGAAAATGGCACCTTTGAATTTCTTTAGATTAAGGTTTAGTGATTTCTGTCATGTCTTTGTGATTTTAATGCATATTTTTCCTGTTGTGTGAAGCACTTTGAATTGCCTTGTGTACGAATTGTGCTCTGCAAATATATTTGCATTGCCTGCCTATAAATAATATTATAAAGCATAAAGGGAGATTTTATGGGCTTGTGCTGTTTCAATAACTTTGATTGATGGGATCAGGCAGATGGATGCTGTCAGGGTTTCAATAAAAATGGGATATAGAGACGGAGAGAGTGGACATTCTTGCCTTGGTACATATGTTTTTCTCACTTGGCCACACATTTTGCATAGTTTTAATCTGAACCTGAGCTTTGGATCGGACTCTGTTGCTGAGCGTATATTGTCTAACGTCTCAGCCGAAATTGGCACATAGTCAACCATATTGACTCATTCAGTTTCTAACTCTATCTGACTTTTCTTGACGATATTTAAGTTTGCCCTACTCAAAGTGTCAGCCAGTGACATGTCATGGCCGGACGTATATGATGTTAAATTCATTGTAGCATTTACCTCTTAATGTGCAACTAAGGTCATTTGAAACCTTGGCAGAATAAGTGGCAGAAGAAGTGGAGGAATAGAGTTGGAATGAATAAAAATGATAACCGGCTAGAATTAGAAGTTATCTAGGTTACTAGGAGGTTGAGGACCAACAAAAACAATGAAACAATTACAGGTGGCTCTGTATTTTCTTTTTCTTTAAGTGCATAAGTGAGTATTTAAATATTTACAATTTTGGTTTAGGTTACGTTATGTATCAATAACAATGTTTATATAGCACTTTCAAATATTAGTGAGCAATAATCGAACAACAGACAGTTTGGTAAATAACAAGTTCATCAGACTGCTGGACACCCAAAATCCCATCCTCCCCAAAGTCAAATCAGTTCTTCACTGGTCAAGAGGAACGTTAACATGGAACGGAAACAGTCTTTTAAATGACGAAAAGTCAATTGGAAAAACCTACAAGTGTCCAGTGGTCCAACAGATGGACCCAGAGCAAAACAGGGGACAACAGGCTTAGCATGTGCATCTCCTACCACACCGGCGGAGCAGTTGATTGTTGATAAGTTGTTCAGGGTCCTGGTTGGGTAAGCTCGCCATCAGGGGTTCATTGGGTTTCAACCAATTCAAGAAAAACCCGGCCTGTATGGGCAAAAGGACCAGTGAATGAACAAATATATCAGTAAAGATGCACAAAATGTTTGAAATACATGTTGGCATCGTTATAATCATAAGAATTCAAATTCATTTCAAATAATAACAAACATGTGGTTCAAAGAACTATGGTTACATCCGTAACTGTTTAAGCAGAGCTATTCAGTACCTTAACCAATTGTATTATTTGAAAAAAATTACATTGATTATGTTGCGGGTCCATTTTGACCCATAGCTGGTCGTAAAGCCAGCCCAAAAATAGTAAAAAAACAGTAAAAACCAACAGACATCTTTACTTTGACGATTATATGAACATTTAGAAAGAGACTACAATAGCACTTTTTTTATTATTTCAACACTATATTTAAGAACAATGTTGAGGAAAAAATCACCAAGGCGCCAACGGGCAGTCTTGAGCTTGCAGGTGATATGTTGCTGTTGACTTTGGACCAGTTGTCCAACCTCCTCTGTGCGTTGGAGTTGTAATACATGACTCATCTGTGGCTTCCATGTCTTCTCGTTGTGCTCAAAGAGATGCATCTCCAGTGTGTGCATATGTGCAACTGCAATTACGGAAGAACATTTCTTGTTTGTCTTTTGGGCAGTATTTGAATACAAGCTGTTGTCTGAAAGACGAAGTTGAGCAATGCAGTGGTCTGCCCTGCACCTTCAGAATTTCTTTGGGAAGTTCTGGCTTGTATTCTATACTGAGCTGTTCAGTCCAGATTTCTCTTCTGAAGTTCTTCATCACAAGGTGGTAGGATGATAAAGAAGTCGTGACATGTGATTTGTTGTTGACCTTGCAGCCCTTCACTCATCTCCAGCACGACACGCATCCCCTGATTCTTCTCACGGCTGGCTTTCTACTTTTGGGCTTAGCTTAGCTTTCCTGTGTATACTTGCATATTCCATGTCATACTAAGATGTCAATACTTAGCGGGCTGAAAGGAAGCAGCCGTTCCCTGTATGGAACAAGGCGCTCATCAATCAGTAACATTGATTGTACAACGACAAAGGCCGGGAATTTTGACCCATTTATTCCATACCATCTCTGATAGCGGCTTTTCACGTCGACCAGTCTGGAGTCGCGGTTGTCAAATCGGGATCACACATGTGGAATGTCTCTAGAGACATTGTGGCTCGAAAGATTGGCCTTCCATTTCGTTCCATGACTTCTGTTTGCTTCTCCTTTTGACCTGTGCACTCCAGCTAATACCAGAATTCCAATGTAAGCATGCAAGGCAGCCTGATTCAGTGGCTTCCATTTCTCTTGTCCAGTCCATGGACAGTCAGTCGCTTATGAGTATAATCTTCTCTATTGGTGGAAGATACGAAGAGCTGAAATGCTGCATTGAATATCATGAACTCGTGTGACAGAAAATCTTGCATGGATCGGGATTTCATTTTGATGACATTGACAGATGACAGCTATCCACCTTCGACTTTGGTTGATGTGGTGATGTTGACCACTTTATCTTACCATCTTTTGATGATGTCCATGCATTCTCTGTGGATGATGATTGGTGTATTTCTTGGTTTTCAGCTGATGGAGAGATAACAGCAGACTCATTCCTCTGAATTCTCTTCATCGAGAGGAAAATTGACCATCTGGGTCATCCCAATAGCATTGTCCTTGCTCCACTGGAAGGCTCCTGTCTTGCTTCTTTCTCCACTATAATCACTATCCAATTCTATTATATGTGCCGAAGTTTCTTCAACTGTGCAAACCTTCTGGAAGCTCATTTTTTTGGTTGTTCAATTCTTTGATAGTCTGAACACGCTATTTACCCACATTAAAGAGTCTGGGTCAAATGACTACGACGCAGACAGTCTATCTTTGTATACAAGTCTGCACAGACATTGTACTACACATACACAACAGTCCAGATTTTACACACACAGTTCATGACCAAGATGAGGAAAAAAGTTACAAAAATTCTTAGGAGAAAAAAAAAAAGATCAACCAGTACTTCGGTCAACACAAAAACTGAAATGGGTCAAATTGACCCGCCAACATAATACAAGGACTTTAAACCAATGCAAAAACAAAACACCACTTTTTTACATGTCTATATAAACCACTAAAGTCAAGTATAAAATATATCTCACAGTCAGTGCTCACTGATTTGTAGGGCAGCCTCTTTTGTTCAGAAAAAGTCACACCCCCCAGCCCCCTCTCATCATGACAGACTCCCGATCACAATCACTCACCTGACATCAAGACACGTATGGAAACATCCAATGATCCAAGATGAATCCTGACTTAAATGACAAGGCTGAGGATTACCCGAAAGCAAGTCCAGGAATCAGAAGAGAATTTATCTACAAACTGAACTTTGAATGAAGCAGTAAATCGGACCAAGGAATGAGACCACTGAGTGGCCCACCAAAAAACCGGGATAATGTGGAAAATATAACAATATTAATAACTAGAAACGGCAATGGCAGCGAAGCCATTGCGAGTGACTGCCTAATGCAAAAAACAAATGCACTTTTTCACCACGTTTATATAAAAAAACACAAAACTCAAGTATAATATGTCTCTCACAATCAGTGCTCACTGATTTGTAGGTGCAGTTCTTTTTGCAATTTCTGCACATGTTCTGTACATGTCGATGCCATGCCCGATGATATCACAAAGCCCTAGTTGCCATGACGGTCTGCGTAATGCATGGCCGATTTCTGTACAGTTGCCTATGACGATGATGTCACAACGCCCTCCAACATCACCAACATTCGCGCCATTGCTAAGAGATGAGGGAAAATTTTGAAGACAAATCCCTGAAAAGATGACAGAGCCGAGGATACCAAAAAGCAAGTCAGGAGTCACACGAGAATTATCTACTAAACTGATACTTTGAATGACGAAAATCGACAAGAAATGCGACCTGTGCGGCCCCCACTGAAAAACAGGGATAAATTGTGGAAAATATAATAATAGAAACTGCAATGGCAGGAAGCCATTGCGAGTGACTGCCTAAATGAAAAAACAAAACGTACTTTTTCACACGTCTATATAAAAACACAAAATCAAGTATACAATATGTCTCACAATCTATTGCTCACTGATTTGAGTGACTGCATTCTAATAAAAGGTCAGTCACTCAATAACTAAGATACCCTGGGACTACTAGTTGACCGCATTCTATGGAATACAGTCACTCTAATACATAGATATATAATAAAATACCCTGGAACTACTAGAGACCTTATTCTATGGAATGCAGTCACTCAATAATAAAATACCCTGGAACAACTGGTGACCGAATGCAGTCACTCAATAATAATAATAAAATACCCTGGAACAACTGGTGACCGCATTATATGGAATGCAGTCTCTCAATAAATCACATCACTATCATCAATCTCTTCAAATCAATAGAAATGTATCACCATGTGACTATAATCTGAACTCACATCCCCCACGCTGGTGGCCCCGTCTCTCACTGTTCAGTTCTCAGTGTTTGGCATCTTCCTTAAGAGTACCTCTGCTTCTCCCGGTGTTCTGAGCATGTGTTTTTTACTTTTTTTTTCACACCAGAAGTGTCGCTGGGAAAGAAAACCCATGTCTCAGTTTTCTCCTCCTGAGCTCCTCACAGATGTGGTGGAACTGCCCTCGCTGTTGAAGAACCTCATATGGGATATTTAGGGAAAAGAAGACACACCTGCTTTGTATTGGAGGTCCCCTTGCAGCCTTCAAGACACGTTCCTTCACACGATTGTAAGAAACCTCATTATCAAGCCTCATGGTTTATCAGTTGCTGGTCTTTGTTTGCACAGCCAATGTGCTCTTTCTATTGTGATGGGAAGGACTTAAATTCCCAATCCTACAAGGAGCTCAGGGATGATCATCTCCAAAAAACTTTCAGTATCTTCTACATACGCTCCTTCTGGTACCCTCACAAGTCCGAGGTTGGTTCTACAGGGCCTGGACTCCAAATCCAGTATCTTACTTTTCATATTCATGTTCTCTGTCTGCAGCGTCATCAGCAGAGCCCACATCGCATCCATCTCGGCCCTCTTTGTCTGCAGCTCATCCTTATTGTCTGAAATATTCTGTTCAGCCTCATCCATGTGTGCGCCGTTTACTCACCCCGCTTTCAACTCCCTTATGTCACTTTTACTGCTCTGATCGCTGCTCCAATATCACCCTGCATTTCTCATTTTATGTCACACATCATGAGCGCTAACCAGTTCCTCCGGCAGGATGAAGCCGTAAGATTCTTTATCTGGGCCGACAGAGCCCCATCCCTCCGCGGTAGAAGAGCTGCAATCCACCTCATCAGACCTGCTTGCCGTGTTAGCCTTAATAGCTCGCGAGGTGGGCTGTTTTTTAATGGGGCTGTGGGTCGGCAGCTTTGTTTGTCTTGGTCCCATAGTTTAACCAGGCCTGTGCTTTCCTTTTCCACTCATCTCTTGTTCTTACTTTTTTGGGAATATGTGTGTCAAACAATAATTTTAAAGCTAGTTTCTGCCGCAGCGGAGCAAGCATGTCCACACAGCTACTCTCCATACCAGGAGCCATACTTGTTGTTTTCTTAGCTTCTGAGTGAATCATTTTAAGAATTTTTAACCACTTTCAAGGCCAGGCAAGGCATGTTTATTTGTAGAGCACAATTTGTACACAAGGCAATTCAAAGTGCTTCACACAACAGGAAAAAAAATGCATTAAGATCACAAAGAAATGACAGAATAGTCCATCCATCCATCCATCCATCTTCTTCCGCTTTATCCGGGGCCGGGTCGCGGGGGCAGCAGTCTAAGCAGGGACTCCCAGACTTCCTTATCCCCAGACACTTCCTCCAACTCTCCGGGGGGATCCCGAGGCGTTCCCAGGCCAGCCGAGAGACATAGTCCCTCCAGCGTGTCCTGGGTCTTCCCCGGGGCCTCCTCCGGTGGGACATGCCCGAAACACCTCCCTAGGGAGGCGTCCAGGAGGCATCCGGAACAGATGCCCTAGCCACCTCAGCTGGCTCCTCTCGACGTGGAGGAGCAGCGGCTCTACTCCGAGCTCCTCCCGTGTGACTGAGCTCCTCACCCTATCTCTAAGGGAGCGCCCAGCCACCCTGCGGAGGAAACTCATTTCGACCGCTTGTATCCGCGATCTTGTTCCTGACGGTCACTACCCAAAGCTCATGACCATAGGTGAGGGTAGGAACGTAGATTGACCGGTAAATCGAGAGCTTTGTCTTTCGACTCAGCTACTTCTTTACCACAACGGTCCGATGCAACGACCGCATCACTGCAGACGCTGCACCGATCCGCCTGTCAATCTCACGCTCCATCCTTCCCTCACTCGTGAACAAGACCCCCGAGATACTTGAACTCCTCCACTTGGGGCAAGGACTCTCCACCCACCTGGAGAGGGCAAGCCACCTTTTTCCGGTCGAGAACCTTGGCCTCAGATTTGGAGGTGCTGATTCTCATCCCAGCTGCTTCACACTCGGCTGCAAACCGTCCCAGTGCATGTTGCAGGTCCAGGTTTGATGGAGCCATCAGGACAACATCATCTGCAAACAGCAGAGATGAGATCCTGTGGTCCCCAAACCGGACCCCCTCCGACCCCTGACTGCGCCTTGAAATTCTGTCCATAAAAACAATGAACAGAACCGGTGACAAAGGGCAGCCCTGGCGGAGTCCAACACGCACTGGGAACAGGTCTGACTTACTGCCGGCAATGCGAACACAGCTCCTGCCTCCGGTCATACAGGGACCGGACAGCCCTGAGCAAAGGGCCCCGGACCCCGTACTCCCGCAGCACCCCCCAAAGGGCACCCCGTGGGACACGGTCGAAAGCCTTCTCTCAGATCCACAAAGCACATGTGGACTGGTTGGGCAAACTCCCATGAACCCTCGAGCACCCGATGGAGAGTATAGAGCTGGTCCAGTGTTCCACGACCAGGACGAAAACCACTCTGCTCCTCCTGAATCCGAGGTTCGACTATCGTCGGATTCTCCTCTCCAGTACCCTGGAATAGACCTTACCAGGGAGGCTGAGAAGTGTGATCCCTCTATGGTTGGAGCACACCCTCCGGTCCCCCTTCTTGAACAGAGGGGACCACCACCCCGGTCTGCCAGTCCAGAGGCACCGTCCCCGACCGCGCCACGCGATGTTGCAGAGGCGTGTCAACCAAGACAGTCCTGCAACATCCAGAGACTTTAGGTACTCGGGGCGTATCTCATCCACCCCCGGAGCTCTGCCACCGAGGAGTTTGCCAACAACCTCAGTGACTTCGGCTTGGGTGATAGATGAGTCAACCTCCGAGTCCTCAGTCTCTACTTCCTCTTCGGAAGACGTGACAGTGGGATTTAGGAGGTCCTCAAAGTACTCCTTCCACCGTCCGACGACATCCCCAGTCAAGGTCAGCAGGTCCCCACCCGCACCGTAAACGGTGTTGGTGGAACACTGCTTCCCCCTCCTGAGGCGCCGGACGGTTTGCCAGAATTTCTTTGGGGCCGACCGATAGTCCTCCTCCAGGGCCTCCCCGAACGCCTCCCAGACCCGACAGAATAGTTTAAGACATAAAAGAGAAGAGTGTAAATAAAATCATTTCAGTCATATGCACAGCAAAACAAAATCGTTTTTAGCTTGGATTTGAACAATACCAGAGTAGAGCCCTGTCTCACATCCTCAGGAAGACTGTTCCAGATTTAAGCTGCATAAAACTGAAACGCAGATTCCCCATGTTTAGTCCTGACTCTGGGCACCAGCAGGAGGCCGGTCCCTGAGGTCCTCAGAGTCAGAGATGGTTCATATGGCACCAACATGTCAGAGATGTACATTGGTGCTAGGCCATGGAGAGACTTGTATACAAGCAGAGCTGCTTTGAAGTCTATTCTCTGAGCCACAGGGAGCCAGTGCAGAGACCTGAGCACAGGACTAATGTGATCGTACTTCCTGGTTCTAGTCAGGACCCGAGCAGCAGCGTTCTGGATGTACTGCAGCTGTTTTACAGCTCGTTTGGAAAGGCCATTGAGCAGGCCGTTACAGTAGTCTAATCTACTGGAGACAAACGCATGGAATAAGTCTCTCCAGGTCTGGTTTAGACACTATACTTTTGATTTTGGCAGTGTTTTTTAGATGGTAAAAAGCTGCTGATGTTATTGATTTTATGTGGCTGTTAAAATTCAAATCTGAGTCCATTATTACCCCCAGATTTCTAACTTGATTTGTAGGTTTTAGAGCGAGACTCTGGAGGTGACTGTTAACACTTTCTCTTTGTTTCTGTGGGCCAAAGACCATGATTTCAGTCTTGTCTGAGTTCAGCTGGAGAAGTTGTTTTGCATCCACATACTGATCCGTTGGATGCAGTGACAGAGTGAATCCACTGGTCCATATTCACCTGCCGTCAGTGAAACATAGATCTGAGTGTCGTCTGCATCATCGTGATAGGACACATTTCAATACGTATCAACTGACCTAACGGCAGCATGTAGAGGTTGAATAGAAGGGACCCTTGGGGACCCACAGGTCAGGGGCATCTGGTCTGAGACACAGTTACCAATTTCGACAAAGAACTTCCTGTCTTCCAGATGGGATTTTAACCAGTTTAGGGCAGTGCCAGTGATGCCCACCCAGTCCTCTAGTCTCTGTAAGAGGGTCCCATGATCGACAGTGTCAAAAGCAGCACTCAGATCTAACAGAATTAAGACTGAGGCTTTGCCCGCGTCAGTGTTCAGGTGGATGTCATTTGTCACCTTGACAAGAGCAGTCTCAGTGCTGTGATGAGGTCTAAAACCTGACTGGAAAACATCAAATGAGTTGTTTTATTAAGAGGAAATCAGTGAGCTGTTTTGTAAACAACCTTTTCAAGGATTTTGCCCCAAAATGGCAGATTAGAGATGGGCGTGGCATGACTCAGTACTGCGGCATCAAGACTGCTCTTCTTTAGGAGAGGCTTTATCACCGCAGTTTTCAAAGACATTGGGAATGTTCCAGATTGAAGCGACATGTTAACTATTTGAGTGAGTGGTGCAAACAAACTGTTCAGCACAGACTTTAGAAATCTGGAGGGTAACACATCGAGGCAGCATGTAGATGAACTCAGACTGGTGATGATCTCCTGGACAGTTTTTTTGTCAGTTACATGTGCAAAGTGAGTCAGCTCTAAGTGTGTAGGTGGTTTTTAAGGTATTTTTTTGCATTGTAGAATTTATAGGAGTCCTGTTCGTGGTTCTCTACCGACCTCCAGGTCCCTATTCAGAGTTTTAACAGAGTTCTCAGACTTTATATCAAACTTGGTGTTAGACTGGGCTAAAGTAGTGATAGTTGGAGGTTTCAATATCCACGTGAACATGAACGATAACTCTCTCAGTAATTCTTTCAACGCCCTGTTAGATAGCATTGGTTTTATGCAAAATGTAAATAAACCAACTCACAGTCACAAGCACACTCTAGATCTTGTTCTAACATATGGAATGGAGATTAGTGACCTCATTGTCTTCCCTCAAAACCCCATACTGTCAGATCATTTCCTAATTACCTTTCAGTTTGTTCTTAAAGATTATCCAACCCCACAAAATAATGTCATAATGAAAAGGACAATATCGGAAAAATCTATCTCAAAGTTCAAAGAAATAATAGAGCCAATATTCAGCGACATGTCGTGATCATGTATGTGATCATGTCATGTGATCATGTCATGTGATCATGGTCATGTGATCCTGCTGAGAACGGCCTTAGTCCCAGTGTAAGTGATCAATTTGTCGACTTGACCATGAACTCTCTGAAGTCCGCTCTTGATGTTGCAGCTCCGCTAAAGCAGAAGGTCATTAGGCCAAAATGCGCCTCCCCATGGTACAACGAAGAACTGCGTTCACATAAACAAAGAGTTAGAAAATTAGAAAGACCATTTTGTCGCTCCCATACGGAGGAATCCCTAAAAGCAAGGAACATCTGCCTACTGTCCTATAAGCAGGCTCTGCGTAAGGCCCAAACCAGGTACTATTCAAATTTGATAGAAGTCAACAAAAATAACACTAGAATTTCTTTTCAGCACTGTAGCCAGGCTAACAAACTGTCACAGCGCAGTAGAGCCGTCACTCCTAGCTACTCTCAGCTCTAATGATTTTCTTCTATTTTTTTAACAATAAAATAAAAACAATCAGAGATAAATTAGATGAAACTCCTCCCACTATTATCCCTGAACAAAGCCCAAGCAGTAAAACTAGTTTTCCCATATAAATCCATCAGTAAACACTAGAAAGGTTCACTGCTGTTGATCAAGCAGAGAGAACTTCAGCCAGAATGTCCTCTAAAACGTCATCTTGTATTCTAGACCCGATTCCAAGCAGACTCCTCAAAGACATTCTCCCCCTAATTATAGATTCTATTCTTAATATAATAAATACTTCACTAAAAAGTGGTTATGTTCCACAGTCCTTCAAACATGCAGTCATTAAACCGCTTCTGAAAAAGCTTAATCTTGATCCTGACCAGATGATAAACTACAGACCTATTTCAAATCACCCTTTGTCTCTAAAATCCTTGAAAGAGTTGTAGTTAAACAGCTTTGTCGCCATCTACAGGACCATAACTTATTCGAAGTTTTCCAGTCAGGGTTCAGAGCCCCCCACACACTGAAACTGCACTAGTTAAAGTCACAAATGATTTGTTATTAGCTGCTGACGATGGACTGGTCTCATTCCTGGTCCTATTGGACCTCAGTGCAGTGTTCGACACCATCAACCACAACATTCTACTTCAGAGGTTAGAATGTGATGTAGGTGTCAGAGGCCCCGCCTCAGCTGCTTTAAATCCTACCTATCGGATAGGTACCAGTTTGTTAATGTAAACCAGAGCTCACCCTGTTCTGTGTGCCACAGGGTTCAGTTCTCGGTCCAATTATGCTATGCAGATGACACACAGCTGTATTTATCAATGAAACCCGATCAGACCGATCAAGCAGACAGACTTGGTGCTTGTGTGAAGGATATAAAAACCTGGATGAAACTTAATTATCTGCGTCTTAACCCTGAAAAAAACAAGGTCATCGTACTAGGCCCTAATCATCTATGAGACGCTTTATCTGAGCAGATAGTC
>BJKM01000642.1:218266-306721 GCA_015082035.1 Chaenogobius annularis
AACAGAAATAAAAAACCTATAGTTCCCAGCTATGCTGCCTAGGAGCAACTATACTGGGGGAAGTATGGCAGCTTGAGCACTATCCTCTGTTTCCTACTACTTCTCTGTCAAACAATATTTAATATTTAATTTCACTTGCAATTTGTTCATCTCTTTTCCTTCTTCTTCTCCCACTTCCCAACGGGAGTGGAGCAGGCACATCGAGGACCTGTGGATCCAGATGCTCCTCAGCTGCCTGGAGAAACGGTCTCTACTCCATATGAACGGTTCTTCATCGGCCTCAAAGAATTGGTTCTCCTCCTAAGTGGATCTAGTTCCACCGTGTATCTGCAAATTGAGGTGCGTCCGCCTGTCCGTCCGAGGGAGTCAGATCTCTCCTTCACTGTGGAACTCCTACAGGTTTCTACTTTTTCCCAAAGAGGTTTGGTAGTTTTTCCTGGCTGAGAAGGAGGGTCTAAGGACAGGGGAGCATGGGACATCTGTCTAAGGACACAGGACGCTGGGACATTTCCAAGTCCCTATGAACACTGTTTATTTTGTTTTCCACTGTAGCCCCTCGAGGCAACTACTGTTGGGATTTTGGGCGTTACAAAAATAAATTGAATTGAATTGAATAGCATTTTTAATGCCCTGAACTTTGTCATTAAAGAATAATACAAACTCATTACACTTGGATGTGGAAATGAGTTCTAACGGCAGCTGAGCTGGAGGGTTTGTTAATCTGTTTACTGTGGCAAACAGGACATGCAAGTTTTTACTACAGCTTCAAATTATTTCAGAAAAAATATCCTTCCCTAGTTCTACATAAAATGAGGTTGTAAATGAGACATTTTCAAAGTTTATCATTTCCATAAACAGTTTTCCTGTGCTGTCATTTATGTGTCTCCTCCGGACAACTGCAGGACCAGCCGGTGGTTTGGGAAAAACAGACAGGTCAAAGAAGACACAGAAATGATCAGACGACAGCAATATCGACCACATTGACGTTTGAAATATTAACCCCTTTTGTAATTAGAAGATCTAGAGTGTGCCCTCTGCTGTGGGTGTGGCCACTCACGTGCTGAGCAAGATCGAAAGTTTTAAGGACAGCATGAAGCTCTTTAGCGTTTCTGTCACAGATATTATCAACATGAACGTTGAAATCACCTGTTATGACCAAACCATCAAAGTCTGTGCATACGACTGAAAGCATCTCCTTCTATAAATTCCTGCTATAGTTAGAGAAGAGAGGAATGAGAGAAAAATTCCTGCTCCATCAACCAGAGACCGAGCCAAAGTTTTCAACATCAGCAGCACCACAACCACAGCCTCCACCAAAGGATTTATTAGCAGCCGCTCCACCACCTGCAGCAAAGAATTCAACTCCAACTGCTCCACGATCACCTCCACCACCTCCAGCAAAGGACTCATCTGCAGCAGCACCACAACAATCTTCACCACGGCTAGCGCAGGAGTCATTTCAGTTCTTTCCCGCACGGTCCTCATCAAAGGCCTTGGACCCATCTGTGGCGGGCCTGGCAGTATCCCCGCCATCGCCCCTGCCCTCAGAGCAGCCCTGGATCCCCCCTGCAACATCTACTCCCACTACAGATTCCTCACTCTCCTTTCCATCTCCACTCTCACCCAGGGGTCTTCCCAGCCATCTTGAACATCTGATCAAATCAGGCATTAAGATGGCTCCACTCACGCCTAATTTAGCAAGAGTTCTGATATCAACGATGATGAACTCTCCCCTGACTGTTGCTACACAGACAAAAATCACCCCACCAAAACCCACCCGCCTTTCACCTTGTCCCAAACGCTCACCGGCTCCCACTACACCAACAAAAGTCCCCCCACCTATCCCCCCTCGCCTTTCACCTGGTATCTCCCATAGCTAAGATGCACTGGGTCTCAGCGTTGCCGGGACTTATAGTCATATTAAAAAATCAAACCAACCCGGGGCCCTGTGTAAAAAACAGCCTCCCCTAGTGCTATTTCTGTAGTAACATCACACAGATGGGAAAACAAAATGCGAGTCAGACTGCCCAATCTGAGAAATTTGATTCATATTCCCTGTAAAAAGATAACGCCCAGTCTCACTGAAACTAGTCTGAAACTTGCTGTGCTAAATGTCAGATCCTTATGTAACAAATCATTCTTAATTAATAATTTTATTTCTTCTTATAATCTTGATTTTATGTTTTTAACTGAAACATGGCTTGACAAAAACACAGGAAATTTAGTTCTAATAGAGTCTGCTCCACCCAACTTTATGTTTGATGATTTTTATTGATTTATTGATGATTTTACTGAGATGCTTTCAGTCGTATGCACAGACTTTGATGGTTTGGCTATAACAGGTGGTTTCAATGTTCATGTTGATAATATTTGTGACAGAAACACTAAAGAGCTTCATGCTGTCCTTGAAACTTTCGGTCTTACTCAGCACATGAGTGGCCCCACCCACAGCAGAGGGCACACTCTAGATCTTCTAATTACAAAAGGGGTTAATATTTCAAACGTCAATGTGGTCGATGTTGCTCTGTCTGATCATTTCTGTGTCTTCTTTGACCTGTCTGTTTTTCCCAAACCACCAGCTGGTCCTGCAATTGTCCGGAGGAGACACATAAATGACAGCACGGGAAAACTGTTTATGGAAATGATAAACTTTGAAAATGTCTCATGTTCTAATGTAAATGATTTGTTGAACTCTGTTACATCTAGTGTTTTGAATGTTCTCGACACCATTGCCCCTATGAAGGCTAAAATTGTTAAAAATAAGCAGAAGGCGCCATGGAGAAATGATGATTCGGTCAGGGCACAGAAAAGGGAGTGCCGTCGGGCCGAACGAAAATGGCGCAAGTCGAAGCTCCAGGTTCAGAAAGAGATTTACAGAGAGAAGTTGTACATGTACAACCTCATTTTATGTAGAACTAGGGAAGGATATTTTTCTGAAATAATTGGAAGCTGCAGTAACAACTCGCGTGTCCTGTTTGCCACAGTAAACAGATGAACAAACCCTCCAGCTCAGCTGCCGTTAGAACTCATTTCCACATCCAAGTGTAATGAGTTTGCATTATTCTTTAATGACAAAGTTCAGGGCATTAAAAATGCTATCAATTCTACAATGCAAAAAATAACCCTCAAACCACCTACACACTTAGAGCTGACTCACTTTGCACCTGTAACTGACAAAACTGTCCAGGAGATCATCACCAGTCTGAGTTCATCTACATGCTGCCTCGATGTGTTACCCACCAGATTTCTAAAGTCTGTGCTGAACAGTTTGTTAGCACCATTCACTCACATAGTTAACATGTCGCTTCAATCTGGAACATTCCCAATGTCTTTGAAAACTGCGGTCATAAAGCCCTCTCTTAAAGAAGAGCAGTCTTGATGCCGCAGTACTGAGTCATTACCGGCCCATTTCTAATCTGCCATTTTGGGGCAAAGTCCTTGAAAAGGTTGTTTACCAACAGCTCACTGATTTCCTCTTAATAAACAACTCATTTGATGTTTTCTAGTCAGGTTTTAGACCTCATCACAGCACTGAGACTGCTCTTGTCAAGGTGACAAATGACATCCACCTGAACACTGACGCGGGCAAAGCCTCAGTCTTAATTCTGTTAGATCTGAGTGCTGCTTTTGACACTGTCGATCATGGGACCCTCTTACAGAGACTAGAGGACTGGGTGGGCATCACTGGCACTGCTCTAAACTGGTTAAAGTCCTATCTGGAAGACAGGAAATTCTTTATCGAAATTGGTAACTGTGTCTCAGACCAGATGCCCCTGACCTGTGGGGTGCCCCAAGGGTCAATCCTGGGACCCCTTCTGTTCAACCTCTACATGCTGCCGTTAGGTCAGTTGATACGCAGCGAGAATGTGTCCTATCACAATTACGCAGACGACACTCAGATCTATGTTTCACTGACGGCAGGTGAATATGGACCAGTGGATTCACTCTGTCACTGCATCCAATAGATCAGTGTGTGGATGCAAAACAACTTTCTCCAGCTGAACTCAGACAAGACTGAAATCATCGTCTTTGGCCACAGAAACAAAGAGAAATTGTTAACTGTCACCTCCAGAGTCTCGCTCTAAAAACCTACACATCAAGTTAGAAATCTGGGGGTAATAATGGACTCAGATTTGAATTTTAACAGCCACGTCAGATCAATCACATCAGCAGCTTTTTACCATCTAAAAAACATTGCCAAAATCAAAAGTATAGTGTCTAAACCAGACCTGGACAGACTTATCCATGCGTTTGTCTCTAGTAGATTAGACTACTGTAACGGCCTGCTCACTGGCCTCTCCAAACGAGCTGTAAAACAGCTGCAGTACATCCAGAACGCTGCTGCTCGGGTCCTGACTAGAACCAGGAAGTACGATCACATTAGTCCTGTGCTCAGGTCTCTGCACTGGCCCCTGTGGCTCAGAGAATAGACTTCAAAGCAGCTCTGCTTGTATACAAGTCTCTCCATGGCCTAGCACCAAAGTACATCTCGGACATGTTAGTGCCATATGAACCATCTCGGACTCTGAGGACCTTCAGGGACCGGCCTCCTGCTGGTGCCCAGAGTCAGGACTAAACATGGGGAATGTGCGTTTCAGTTTTATGCAGCTAAAATCCGGAACAGTCTTCCAGAGGATGTGAGACAGGCCGCTACTCAGGCAATGTTCAAATCTAAACTAAAAACTGTTTTGTTTGGCTGTGCATATGACTGAAATGCTTTTCTTTGCACTCTTCTCTTTTATGTCTTGAACTAAGATTGTGATTTCTGCCATGTCTTTGTGATTTTAATGCATTTTTTCCTGTTGTGTGAAGCACTTTGAATTGCCTTGTGTACGAATTGTGCTCTACAAATAAACTTGCCTTGCCTTGCCTTGCCTTGCCATCTCAGTAAAATCATCAATAAAACTTTGGTGAGTGCTGAGGAGGCTTGTATAAATTCAATTTCAATTCAATTCAATTTATTTTTGTAACACCCAAACTCACAACAGTAGTTGCCTCGAGGGGCGACAGTGGAAAAAAAAAAAAAAATAAAAAAAAAACAATGTTCATAGGGACTTGGAAGTGTCCTTAGACAGATGTCCCAAGCCCCCCTGTCCTTAGACCCTCCTTCTCGGCCAGGAAAAACAAACCAAACCTCTTTGGGAAAAAGTAGAAACCTGTAGGAGTTCCACAGTGAAGGAGAGATCCGACTCCCTCGGACGGACAGGCGGACGCACCTCAATTTGCACCTCAACCCACTCAGGAGGAGAACCAATTCTTCGAGGCCGATGGAGAACCCTTCATATGGAGTAGAGACCGTTTCTCCAGGCAGTTGAGGAGCATCTGGATCCACAGGTCATCAATGTGCCTGCTTCACTCCCGTCGGGGAAGTGGGAGAAAAAGAAGGAAAAGCGATGAACAAATTGCAAGTGAAATTAAATATTGTTTGATAGAAAAGTAGTAAGAAGCAGAGGATAGTGCTCAAGCTGCCATACTTCCCCCAGCATAGTTGCTCCTAGGGCAGCATAGCTGGGGACTGTAGGTTTTCATTTCTGTTCCTAACTGGCCTGACCATAAGCCATTTCAAAGAGGAACGTTTTAAGCCTGGTTTTAAATGAAGATTCTATTAGAACTAAATTTCATGTGTTTTTGTCAAGCCATGTTTCAGTTAAAAACATAAAATCAAGATTCAATTTCTCAGATTGGGCAGTCTAACTCGCATTTTGTTTTCCCATCTGTGTGATTTTACTACAGAAATATCAATAGGTGAGGATGTTTTTTACACAGGGCCCGGGTTGGTTTGATTTTTATTATGACTATAAGTCTCCTAGCTATGGGAGATACCAGGTGAAAGGCGGGGGGGTTTAGGTGGGGGGATTTTTGTCTGTGTAGCAACAGTCAGGGGAGAGTTCATCATTGTTGATATCAGAATTCTAAATCTTGCTATATTAGGCCTGAGTGGAGCCATCTTAATGCTGATTTGATCAGATGTTCAAGATGGCTGGGAAGGCCCTGGGTGAGGGTGGAGATGGAAAGGAGAGTGAGGAATCTGTAGTGGGAGTAGATGTTGCAGGGGGGATCCAGGGCTGCTCTGAGGGCAGGGGCGATGGCGGGGATACTGCCGGGCCGCCACAGATGGGTCAAGGCCTTTGATGAGGACCGTGCGGGAAAGAACTGAAATGACTCCTGCGCTAGCCGTGGTGAAGATTGTTGTGGTGCTGCTGCAGATGAGTCCTTCGCTGGAGGCGGTGGAGGTGATCGTGGAGCAGCTGGAGTTGAATCCTTTGCTGGTGGTGGTGGAGCGGCTGCTAATAAATCCTTTGGTGGAGGCTGTGGTTGTGGTGCTGCTGATGTTGAAACATTGGCCTCTTGTTTGGTGAAGAGCATTTTTAAAAATGATTTTTGTGAGGTCAAGTCATTAACTCACCCCGCGTCTTTTTAATATCCTTCAGCATTTGAGGATCCTCGTTTTTGCCATGTTTAGCTTCCAACAGTTATAGTTTGTTCTGTAAATCGCTTACATTTCTGCCTTTGTTTCTTTTTTGCAGAGGTGACAGCAATTCCCCTGCCCCTCAAAACAGACTTAGTTACATCCCAAAGAACGGGTGGAGAAACTTCACCACTGTTGTTTTCCTCTACATACGTCTCAATGTCCTTTCTCTTCATTTTTACAAATTGTGGCTCATTGAGTAGACGAGCATTAAATCTCCAAAGTGTGTTTTTTGTTTCTGTTCCAGATCTACAGTGATGTAAACAGTGATGTAAAGATCACCTAAATATTTTGTACCTGTGTCTGCTTCTGTCATTTTGCACATATATTTGTTGAAAATTAAAAAAAAAGTTATAGATCTTATGTGGGTTGTAAAAATTTGTATATTGTCGGACATTAGGATTCATCTCTCTCCAGATATCGATCAACCCTACATTATGTATTAATTTATGAAATGTATTCTTTATAGATTAACCAGTACTTTGTGAGCTTGAGCAATGTCAACAGGGAGACACAGCCATAAACTAAAGCACTAAAATATATTACCTTTTATAAACACTGTTAGACAAAGAGTCAATTTTAATCCTCAAGTTCAAAGGCTACTTAATTACGTTTGCAAAGGAATTCCGTATTTCCGTTTCTACTTATTTTATTGTGTCCATGCATACTAATCTACTGCGCTTTATTGTGTATTTAGCTCTGCCTTGACAAATGAATTCCTCCATTTTGAGATCAACAAAATTGTATCTTAAAACTTTGTCCATGTGTAGCCATGTTTTCTCACTATCTCCCATTACAAATTATTTAGCCTCCTTGTAAAATGTTTGCTGTAATAATGAGAGCTTTCCCTCACTTCGTAAATATGCAAACCAATAGAATGTTCACAGCATTAAAACAAGAAGAGTAAACAGCTAACTTCCTCACAATGCTGCATCTGCTGTTCAGAACCTTCAGAATGCACAGGAGGACAGGCTGCATCAGCATCAAAGAGTGTGTCTGTGCTATATCCAACCAACCAATCAGCAAGCTGCAGCATCCTCTCCAGCAGCCAATGGGCACACAGCCCACCCCCCTCCCTTTTGACACAGCACACAAAGGCAGCACTCGGCTCTGCTAACATTCTTTTTTTAATGAATGGAGTAAAGCGTCTCTGTCGGATTCAGCGCAGCAATGAAGCAGCGGCAGAGGGACCAGAGGAAGGACCAGGGCAGCACTGACGACATGGCCACTGCTGCTGCTGCAAACCATCCACCTCCGGAGCTGCCATCCTCCTCCTCTCCTCCTCCATTAGCCATGCTACCATCCAGCTCAGCCACTGCCCTGTTAGCGTTAGCATCACCAGCCACCAGACGCTCCATCTCTATGGGTGACTTCCGCAGGGTGACAGGGGCACTGCTGGCCACCTCCAACCTGCCGTCCGCCTCGGCCACGGCCCCCTCATCCAGGTTGGTAACTCCGAGTTCTAGCATGGAGTTCGAAGCAGCGCGGAGGAGGCTGCTGGAGGTGGAGGAACGGCAGAAGGTGATCAGAGAGATGGAGAAAAGGCTGGAGGAGCTCAGGGAAGTGTTTGTGAGATCGGAGCAGGAGGTGGTGATTCACGGAGAGATTGTGTCCAGGATTACAAGCTCGGCCCAGCAGGGGGAGCTCTATGTGTCGGAGAGCACTCAGCGCTTGAAGAAGGGGCTAAAGTTCAAGAAGCACCGACCGACCATCGTGTTTTCGTCCATGCTGGGGCTGAGGACGTGTTTGCCTTGGCCTGTCAAGCTCAAATAGAACACAAACCAACTCAGCAGTTTATGACTATGTTGTGATTCCTCAGTTAAGTAGGAGGTCATTATTTCTACTGCGCTAACATAGTCCAAAGGTACTAGTAGAAATATGAATCTATCAACCTATTTTAGTTGAATGTAATTTCTCAGCTATATACGTGAGCAGCGAGTCTTTTAGAGTTATTCTATTCTTGAAATGGTTTTTACTCCCTCATGCTCGGCCGACACAGAAACTTTACAATTGCTTTTAGAGACAACTTAATTCTGGCTTGACCATTCTGTTTGCTGCTGCTGCTTACATCATTTTTGCTGATCATCTTATAGCTTTCAACAAAAGAAATACCAGACTAACCCTTTGTATAGAAAAAGAGTCTGTTTTTGGAAGTATAGAATCCCTACATATCTGGTTCCATCCCAGATTGATTTTCATTTCGAGATTGAGTTACATCAGAACACTTTGCACAATGTGAAGGACATGACATTCTCCAGACACAGTGGCTCTGGGCCCTTGGCTCCTGAGGGCGGGCCCTTCAGGACGACAACAGGACTATATGCACCCACGGAGCTCAAAGCCAGCTCCGAGATGCTTGCCTTTTTCCTGATTGTGATGCGTGTAGGACTGGATGAAGACCCTTTGGGCTTTGGATCATATTTCATAAGAGAGCGACACACTGAAAACACTCTTAAATATCTGAAATAGGTTAAAAAGACTCGTTTTGAGTTGATTTGGAAGTAATTTACCAACATAAGATTTCACTACATGTGAAAAAAAGAATAATGATTTATTTTATTATTATATTTAGCATATTTTAAAGGAATATTCATTTCTCTATTGGAAAATCTTACATCGCGTCTACTCTAACCAAGATACTTAATTCAGGCAATATTGATTTATTGAAGATAGTGTTTTCAGCAGTGCAGTGTTGGTACTGTTGAATGTCTTAGAGAAACTGAAATCTTCAAACGCACAACATGCTCATTTTGGCGAGGGCATTGCAAAAACCGTGCCTTGGCCTGTCAAGTGTATTTGGATGATGTGGGCAGTGGGAGGGGCCAGTTGGAGTAGCTCTTCACCTGTGGTCTGGTTTTTAGCTGTCTCCAGCGCAGGGCCCCAGCGCAGGGCCGCAGCGCAGGGCCCCAGCGCAGGGCCCCCGCGCAGGGCCCCAGCGCAGGGCCCTCGCGCAGGGCCCCAGCGCAGGGCCCCAGCGCAGGGCCCAGCGCAGGGCCCCGCGAGGGCCCCAGCGCAGGGCCCCAGCGCAGGGCCCAGCTGAAGGATACAACTGTTGCTCCAATTCAAAAAGGGGTAGAATGCTTTTCCATATTTTGAAGTTAATTTAAGACAATTGTAGATGTTCACGGGAGTTAAACAAAAATATGAAAATAATGAAAGCATTAACTTTGAGACCCAGTGAGCTTGCCAGCGCGTCGCTGTGCACGGAGCCTATTCATTTGTGTTTTGTAAAACTGACATGAATAAAGTTTGCATGATCAGTTACAAAATACAGCAAAGCCTGTTAAAATGGCAAGGGATATTTCCTATTTGAATAGTGTTAAAGCAACTGTACCCAACCTTTTTATGTCAAAGAGTGGAAGTATAGTTTCGCCTCAGTAAAAATATATTGTAAAAGCAGCTCTTAGGGTCAAAATCAGACTGCTGTCAGTCTAATCACAGAGCTTTTTTATCTTCCGTGAGCTAATGCTGGTCCCCACTGTTAGCATGCTAGTTGTCAGCATTACTATGACAGCAAAACTCTGCTCCGGCCTCTGAAGGCAAATATATTGCTCTTTGCCACGCCACCAATCAGCAGCTTGAGTGGTGTGTGTGCGCCGTGAGCAGAGCCAATGAGGCGGGAGGCTATTTTGTGTGGAGGATGTGTGGAGGATGTGTGGAGGATGTGTGGAGGATGTGTGGAGGATGTGTGCACGGGTGAAGGACTGGAGCCTTCAATAGCCATGTTTCTACTGGCCGTGATCCCCAGACCGGTTCACTTTGGAACAGTTCGGTTAATGGTGGAATGTGTCTCCAAGCTCAGGGTTCAGAGGCAGAGATCTTTCTTAATGGAGACCTATTATTTAGGAGCAAAGTACTTTTAGGAGCTTTTAACCATAAAAAGCTTGCTCATTAAACCCCTCAAGGTTGTATTTAGAGGGATTCATGCACGTTTGAGTAATCTTTATTTTTCTGCAGACAGGGTGTCATTGCTCTGACAGTTTCACCCTAACCCTTGCCACCGATAGACCCTTATGGCTCTTTACTTGTCGTTGTTCATTAATTTGGTCGGGACAGTGCATGGTAATAAACATACATGAAATACATGATGTAAACATGCCGGATTGTAGCCATGGGCTAATATTCATCTGTTGTCCCGCATTTAGTCTTTAGTCTCACAAACACACTTTCTTTCATATAGCACACTATTGTACATGTTTTTAGTTTTATTTTCTTAGGAGTAGCCATTTTGGCACAAATGGAGAAAAAATTGCTGCTCGCTCTCGTGAACTGCAGTTATCCAAAGGGAAAAATACTGTATCGTGAGTCACAAAAAGACGTTTAGTATATCCAAGTTTGTGTGTGTGTGAAGGGCGTGGCTAAAGCTAGAGTAAACAGGAACAGTTTTGCCACATTTATGTAACTTCTGTGCAAAGCCTCTACGCTGCGTTTCAACCTCTCTCTATGTAATGCAGTGGCTTTGGACAATGTTAGACACATTATGACCTGGAAATATCCGATTTGGTTGGTCTTTACACAGTGCTGTGCCATGGTAAACAGGAAACAGCTGATGCTAACATGTGCTAGCTTTGTTTTGCTAAACATGTGGACTCACAAGTTAGCATCAGTGGAAATAGGTGCTTTGTCACAAGATTGAATGAGATTGAAGACAATGGAGACACTTTCGGAACGTACTGGTCCATTCCAAAGTGAACCAGTCGAACCGTGGCTATAGATTCTCCCAGGTTCTACACAAGTGACAGAATCTCCCGCACCCTCCAAGTGCGAATTGATCCTTGCTGTATTTTCCAGACCATCCAAACATTTAGTGGCATTGGAGGCAATAGGATGATTCAAAATCTGCCATTTTGGGGATTTTTGTCATATTGTGATTCATTCTTAAGTGTTTAATGCAGCTCCACATTTTTCTATCCTCCTCCTATTGGTCAGCCTCAGCATATAGTGATCCAGGTTTTTAAAAATGGTTACACAAACGGTTTGAAATACAGTATCAACAACCCTGACAGGTGCACTATGTAATTTTTTCTAATGGAGGATCTGCCTCATCTCCATGGAGATGTTATTGCTTAAACGAGAATTTAACCAGTATCTATCCATCAATATTTATCTCCATGGAGACAAGCAGGTGACACCATCAAGCTAAGTAGGCAAGGCAAGTTTATTTGTAGAGCACAATTCGTACACAAGGCAATTCAAAGTGCTTCACACAACAGGAAAAAATGCATTAAAATCACAAAGACATGGCAGAAATCACAATCTTTAGTTCAAGACATAAAAGAGAAGAGTGCAAAGAAAAGCACTTTCAGTCATATGCACAGCCAAACAAAACCGTTTTTTAGCTTAGATTTGAACAGTAACAGTAACAAGTAACAGGTCATAATCAGTGGAGTTCACTTAAGTGGAGAGCGAAGGGAAAATCTCGCCACTTAAATATTATTTAAAGTAAATTGATTTGAATTGATCAATATTCATGTGACTAAAAAGCCAACATTGCACCGTTTGTCTGGACCGGCCTTTTGTCGTCTGTGTAGAACGTATTTGCAATTGAGGACGGCGGCTCTATGTTACAGTGCATCACAGCGCTTCACTTGTTCCACATTTCGTTACGTTACAGCGATATTCCAAAAAGGATTAATTCATTATTTGACTCAAAATTATACTAACAATACTTAATAATGACAATGTGAAAAAATAGCACAAGTACTGAAGCTCCTTTGCACTAATGACAGAAGAAGTCGAATGCTACAAGCTCACATACCTATTTTATGGGCAGTTTCTACCGTTCTTCTGCAGAACCTTATAAAGCTCCATCAGGTTGGATGTGAGCGTCGGGTCACAGCCATTATCAGATCTCTCCAGAGATGTTCAGTTGGGTTCTGGGCCTCTGGGCCACTCAAGGACATTCACAGAGTTGTTCCTGTGTCCTTTGTTTTCCTGGCTGTGTGCGTCGGGTCGTTGTCTTGTTTACAGATGACCCTGATGGCCCCAGTGCTGAGGTCCAGAGCCTCTGGAGCAGGTTTTCATCAAGGATGTCTCTGTAACTGCTGCATTCATCTCTGTTGATCTTGACTAGTCTCCCAGATCCTGGTGCTGATTGCTCAGTTTGCCCAGCTCTAGAAGGAAACAGTTTGGTGGTTCCAAACTGTTTCCATTTACAGATGATGGAGGCCACTGTGCTCAGAGGAACCTTCAATGCCGCAGAGATGTTTCTGTCCCTTCCACAGATCTGTGCCTTGATACAATCAAGGTCTGCAGACAGTTCCTTGGACTTCATGTCTTTGTGCTCCGACATGACAGGCGTGTGCTTGTCCAAATCATCTCCAATCCTGGACTCCAGTCAAGTTGTAGAAGCATCTCAAGAATGATCAGTGGGAAAACCATGAACCTGACCTCATTTAAAAAAAAAAAAAAACATTTACAAAGAATTCTAACAACCTTCTTTCACATTGTCATTATGGGATATTCTTTGTAAAATGTTGGTGTAATCCTTTTTGGAATAAGGCTGTAAAATAACAAACTGCAAAAAGTGAAGCGCTGCGAGTGACATGATGGTCCAGAGTCCTCGGGTTGATCAGTGAGTGAGGCTGGAATCCCACTGGACCCGGGGCTTGAGTTCTGACATCTCTGCTCAGCAGTTCCATGGTCACCGACCACATGACGACGTACTTTGTGAGGACTGAATGAAGGAACTTTCCCAAAGATCTATGCGCCCACTGAAGACTGAATGTACTCTTAATCTAATCGATTTCAACATCTGAATGTAGTCTGGACCTGTTGTGAGTCCGTGGTTATGATGGCTGAAAGATTGACTCCACAATCAAAGAAACAATTGACGTTGTGATAAATGTTGCAAATGGAAATACAGAGCGTACCAAGCTTCAGTTGAGCTGAAATCTGAAACCTCAGGGCACCACTCAGGGCTTAAGGACCATCTGAAAGCTGAGCACGCTCTCGGTCACAAAACCACAAAACATTTGATTGTGTTTGAAATCCTTTACCCTGAACGTCATGTGGTTCCTCTCAGAACTCTTCTGGACTGACGCTAAACACAGAAGGATCATGGGAGCTCCTTGGTTCTGCACATTTGGACAGATGTTCCACCCCTTTAAGCAGAAGTTAAACAGCAGGTCCAGACTCGCTCGTGTGTTTCTTTGTGAATACTGTATATGATGGACATGTATTGAAAAGCACATCACTTGTCTATGCTGTCGATGTGTCGCTATGGAAACAAGTGACTGAACTTTCCTAATGAACATGTTTTTCTGGCTCTTGCTGCAGTGAAGAACTGAATGTTTGGGCGTCACTTTAAGTATAGTCTATCCTTTTGAGCACAGCGGCACCGTATGGAATGTATGGAATGTATATACTGAAATAAATAGGACACTTTTGCTCAAAGCACTGATGGTTTTTGTGTCGAATGTTTGGTGTTTGTGGATGGAGAACCTGAGCCCTGAGGAGAAACCTGAGCCGAGGAGACCTGAGCGAGAGAACTGAAGCCGAGAAACCTGAGCCGAGGAGAACCTGAGCCGAGGAGAACCTGAGCCGAGGAGAACCTGAGCCGAGGAGAACTGAGCCGAGGAGAACCTGAGATGAATGCTATGGATGTTCCTCCATTCTTTCATTCTATTATTCTCATGTTAGAACCATTTCCCCTGCCACGTGCTGTGGGGCCCCGCCTTGTGACTGTGGGGCCCCCTCTCTCCTCCGCTCTTTTCTCCTCTCTACTCCTTTTCCTCTCTCTCCTTCTCTTTCTCCTCTCTTCTCCTCCTCTTGTCGCTCTTTCTCTCCCTTCTCGCTCCTTTCTTCCTCTCTCCTTTCTTCTCTCCTCTCCGCTCCTCTCTCTCCTCTCCTCTCCGTTCCTTTCTTCTCCTCTCCTCCTTCCTCTCCTCTCTTCTCCTCTCCTCTCCGCTCCTTCTTCTCCTCTCCTTTCTCTCCTCTTTCCGCTCCTTTCTTCTCCTCTCCGCTCCTTTCTACTCCTCTCCTCTCCACTCCTCTCCGCTCCCTCCTTTCTACTCCTCTCCACTCCACTCCTCTCCTGTCTTCTCCTCTCCTCTCCGCCTCTCTCTTCCTTCTTCCTTCTTCTCCTCCTTTCTTCTTCTTCTCTCCTCTCGCTGCTCCTCTCTCCTCTCTCCGCTCCTCTCCTTCTCCACTCCGCTCCTCTCCGCTCCTTTCTTCTCCGCTCCTCTCTCTGCTCTCCTCTTCTTCCTCCTCTCCTCTCCTCTCTCTCTCTCTTCTCTTCTCTCCTCTCCGCTCCTCTCCTCTCCGCTCCTCTCCTTTCTTCTCCTCTCCTTCTCTCCACTCCACTCCTCTCCGCTCCTTTCTTCCTCTCCTCTCCTTTCTTTCGCTCCTCTCTCTCTCTCCTCTCTCCTGCTCCTCTCTGCTCCTCTCCTCTCCGCTCCTCTCCGCTCCTCTCCTCTTCGCTCTCTGCTCCCTCTCAATCCTCTCCTCTCCGCTCCTCCTCTGCTCCTCTCCTCTCTGCTCCTCTCTGCTCCGCTCCTCTCTGCTCCTCTCCGCTCCTCTCCTCTCCTCTCTGCTCCTCTCCTCTCCGCTCCTTTCTCTCCGCCCCTCTCCTCTCCGCCCTCTCTCTCTCTTTCTCCTCTCCGCTCCTTTCTTCTCTCTTCTCCGCTCCTCTACTCTCCCTCTCGCACCTCTCTGCTCCTCTCGCTCTCTTCTTCTCTCTCCGTTTTCTTCTCTCTCTGCTCCTTTCTTCTCTCTCCTCTCCGCTCACTCTTCCTCTCCTCTCCTCTCCTCTCCTCCTCTCCGCTCCTCTCTCTTCTCCTCTCAGCTCCCCTCTTCTCCTCTCGCCTCTCCTCTCTTCTCCTCTCCTCTCTGCTCTCTCCTTCTCGCTCCCCTCTCTCCCTCTCTGCTCCTCTCCTCTCTTCCTCTCCTCTCCTCTCCTTCTTCTCCTCTCTTTCCTCTCCTCTCTGCCTTCTCCTCTCAGCTCCCTCTTCTCTCTCCTCTCTTCTCCTCTCTCTCTCTCCTCTCTTCTCCTTCCGCTCCTCTCCTGTCCTCTCCTCTCCGCTCCTCTCTGCCCTCCCTCTCCGCTCCTCTCCCTCCTTTTTCTCTGCTCCTCTCCTCTCTGCTCCTCTCCTATCTTTTCCCCTCCCCCCTCTCCTCTCTGCCCTCTCCTCTCGCTCCTCCCCTTTCTTCTCCTCTCCTCTCTGCTTCGCTCCTCTCTGCTCCTTTCCTTCTGTCTCTCCGCTCCTCTGTCCTCTCCTCTCCTCTCCTCTCTCGTCCTCTCTGCTCTCTCCTCTCCACCTTCTCTCCTTCCCTCTCTTTCCTCTCTCCGCTCCCTCTCTGCTCCTCTCCTCTCTCTCCTCCCTTCCTCCCCTCTTTCTGGGGCCCCCCTTCCTTCCTTTCTTAACCGCGCTCCTCTTCGCTCCTCTCCCCTCTGCTCCTCTCCTCTCCTCTGCTCTCTCCGCTCCTCTCCTCCCTCCTGCTCCTCTCCGCTCTCTCTGCTCCTCTCCTCCCTCTCTTCGCTCCTTCTTCGCTCCTCTCCCTCCGCTCCTCTCCTACTTCGCTCTTCTCTCCGCTCTCTCTCTGCTCCGCTCCTCTCCTCTCGTCCGCTCCTCTCCGTCCTCTCTCTCCTCCTTCTCTTCTCTTCCGCTCCTCTCCGCTCCTCTCGTTCCTCTCTCTCTTCTCTTCTCTCTCCGCTTCCTCACGCTCCTCTCCTTCTTCTCTCTCCGCTCCCTCCTCTTGCTCCTCTCCTCTCCTTCCGTTCATCTCCTCTCCCTCCTTCTCTCCTCTCCCGCCTCTCTGCTCCTCTTCTCTTCCGCTCCTCTCCTCTCTCTCCGTCCTCTCTTTCGCTCCTCCTCCTCTCAGCTCCTTCCTCTCCTTAGCCCCTCTGCTTCCTCTTCCGCTCTCTCCTTCTCCGCTCCTCTCTTCTCATTCTCCGCCTCCTCTCCGCTCTCTCCTGTTCCTCTCTTTCCTCTCCGCTCTTCCCCTCCTCTCTTTCTCCGCTCCTCACCGTCCTCTCTTCTCCTTCGCTCTTCTCTTCTCCTCTCCTCTCTCTCGCTCTCCATCTCTGCTCCTCTCTTCTCCTGCTCGTCTCTGTTCCTTCTCTCTCCGTCCTCTCGCTCCTCTCCTCTCCGCCCCTTCCGTCTTTTTCTCTGCTCCTCATCTGCTCCTTCTTGCTCCCTCTTCCATTCTTTCTCCTCCTCCTCGTCCTGATCTCTCCTCTCTGCTCCTCTCCTCCGCCCTTCTTCTCCTCTCCTTCTGCTCTCTCATCGCTCTTCTGCTCTCTCTCCTCTCTGCTCCTCTCCCCGCTCTCTCTGTTCCTCTCTCTGCCTCTCCCTCCGCTCTCTCTGCTCTCTTTCACTTCTCTCCTCTCCGCCTCTCCTTTCTGTTTCCTCTCCGTCGCTCTCTCTCTGCTCCTCTCCTCTCTGTTCCTCTCCTCTCTTGCTTTCACGCTCCTCTTCGCTCCTCTCCCTTCGCTCTTTCCGCGTCCCTCCTCCGCTCTCTCCGCTTTCTCTGTTCCTCTCTCTTGTTCCTCCTCCGCTCTTCTCTCTTCTGCTCCTCTCTCTTCCTCTCTGCTCCTCTGCCTCTCTGCTCACTCTCCTCTTGCTCTTACTCTCCTCTCCTCTCGCTCCTCTCCTCTTGCTCCTCCCTCTTCGCTCTTCCTCCGCCTGCTCCTCTCTCTCGCTCTTCCTCTCTTGCTCCTCCCGCTCCTCTCCTCTCTGTTCCTCTCCTCTCCGCTCTCCCTCCTCCTCTTCCGCTCGCTCTCTCGTCTTCTCCTCTCCGCTCCTCTCCGTCTCTCTGTTCCTCTCCGCCCTCTGTTCTTCCTCTCCTCTCTGCTCTCTCCTATCCTCTGCGTCTCCTCTCTGGCGCGTCCTGCTCCTTTCTCTCCTCTCGCTCCTCTCCGCCTCCTCTCCTTTCCTTCCTCTCCGCTCCTCCGTTCCTCTCCTCTCGTCCTTCCTCCCGCTCCTTCCGTTTCATCTCCTCTCCGCTCCTATCGCCTCCTCTCCTCTCCCGCTCCTCTCCGCTCTTCCGCTCTCTCTTCTGCTCTCCGCTCCTCTCTTTTCTCCGCTCCTCTCTTGCTGCTTCCTGCTCTCTTCTCCGCTCCTCCTGTGTTCTCTCCACTCCTCTCTGCTCCGCTCCTCTCCCTTCTGCCTCTCTCCTCCTTCTCTCCTCTCGCTCCTCTCCGCTCCTCTCGTCCTCTCCTCCCTTTGCTCTCTCTCTCCGCTCCTCTCTGTTCCTTCTCTTCTCTCTGCTCCTCTCTCCGCTCCTCTTGCTCTCTCCTTCTCCTCTCCGCTCCTCTCCCTCTCCGCTCTCCTCCGCTCCTCTCTTCTCGCTCCTCCCGCTCCCTCTCTGTTCCTCTCCTCCCCTCTCTGCTCCTCTCCCTATCTCCGCTCTCTCCGTTCCTCTCCGTTCTCTCTCTTCCGCTCCTCTCGGCGCTCTCCGCTCTCTCCTCTCCATCCTCTCTGCTCCGCTCCTCTTCCTCTCCCTCTCCGCTCTCTCTTCTCTGCTCCTCTCCGCTCCTCTCTGTTTCTCTCCTCTCCTTCTCTGCGCTTCCTCTCCTCTCCGCTCCTCTCTGCTCCTCTCCGTGTCTCTCTCTCCCTCCTCTCCTCCTGGCTCCTCTTGTTTCCTCTCCTCCTCCGCTCCTCTCGGTTCCTCTTCCCTCCTCTCTGCTGCCGCTCTTCCGTCCTTCCTCTCTGCTCTCTCTCTCCCTCCTCCTCTGCTCTCTCTGTTCCTCTCCTCTCCGCTTCTCTGCTCCGCCCTCTCCGCTACCTCTCCGCTCCTCCCGCTCCTCTCTGTCCCTCTCCTCGTCCACTCCTCTCTTCTCCGTCCTCTCCTCTCTGCTCGCTCCTCTCCTCTTTGCTCCTCTCCTCCTGCTCCTCTCTCTCCGCCCTCTCCGCTCCTCTCTGTTCTCTCCTCTCCACTCCTCTCTGCTCCTCTCCTCTCCGTCCCTCTCCGCTCCTCTCTGTTCCCTCCTCTCCACTCCTCTCTGTTTCCTCTGCCGCATCCTCCTCTTCTCCTCTCCTCTCATCACTGCTCCTCTCGGTTCCTTCTCCGCTCCTCTCTGCTCGCTCATCTCCTCTCCCTCGCTCCTCTCCGTCCTTCCTCGCTCCTCTTCTTCTGCTCCCGTCCCTCTTCTCCGCTCCTCTCTGTCCTCTCCACTTTCTCTGCTCCTCCCTTCCTCTCTGCTCCTCTCCGCTCCTATCTCATTCTCTCTCTGCTCCTCTCCGCCTCCTTCCGCTCCTCTCCTCTCCGTTCTCTCTCTCCGCTCCTCTCTCTCTTCTCCTCTCCTCCTCTCTCCTCTCGCTCCTCTCCTCGCCCTCTCCGTCCTACTCCTCTCCTTCCTCCTCTCCGCTCTCTCCTCTTTGCTCCCTCTCTCCTCTCCTCTCCGCTCCTCTCCTCTTCGCTCTTCTCCGCTCCTCTTCTCCTCTCTCTCTCCGCTTCCCTCTCCGCTCCTCTCCTCTCCGCTCTCTCCTTCTCTCCGCTCTCCTCTCCTCTTTTCCTCCTCTTCCGCTCCTCTCCTCTCCTCTCCTTCCTCTCCTCCTCTCTTTCCGCCCTCTCCTCTCCTCCTCTCGCTCCCCTCTCTTCTCCGCTCCTCTCCTCCTCTCCTCTCTTCTCCGCTCCTCTCTTCTTCCGCTCCTCTCACGCTCCTCTCTGCTCCTCTCTCTCCTCTCAGCTCTCTGCTCCTCTCCGCTCCTCTCTGCTCTCTCTCTCTGCTCCTCTTCCTCTCTCCTCTCTGCTCCTCTCTGCTCCGCCCTCTCCTCCCGCTCTCTGCTCCTCTCCTCTCTCTCTCTCTCTCTGCTCCTCTCCTCTCCTCTCCGCTTCCGCTCCTCTCCCTCCTCTCCGCTCACTCTCTCCTCTCCTCCTCTCCTCTCCTCTCTGCTCTCTCCTCTCTCTCCGCTCTCCTCTCTCTCCGCTCCTCTCTCTCTGCTCTCTCTCTCCTCTGCTCCTCTCTCTCCTCTCTGCTCCCTCTCTCCTCTCCTCTCCCGCTCCTCTCTTCTCCGCTCCTCTCCGCTCCTCTCCTCTCCTCTCTCTCGTCCTCTCCGCTCCTCTCAGCTCCTCTCCGCTCCTCTGCCTGCTCCTCTCTTCTCCGCTCCTCTCCTCTTCCCTCTCCGCTCTCTTCTTCTTCCCGCTCCTCTTCTCCTCTCCCTCTCCCTCCTCTCTGCTCCTCTCTGCTCCTCTTTCTCTCGCTCCTCTCTGCTCCTCTCTGCTCCTCTCTGCTCCTCTCGCTCCTCTCTTCTCCGCTCCTCTCCGCTCCTCTCCGCTCTCTGCTCCTCTCTGCTCCTCTCTGCTCCTCTCTTCTCCCTCTGCTCTCCTCTCTCTGCTCCACTCTGCTCCTCTCTGCTCCTCTCCTCCTCTCCTCTCCTTCCGCTCCTCTCTGTCCTCTCTCTGCTCCTCTCTGCTCCTCTCTCTCGCTCTCCTCTCCTCTCCTCCTCTCTCCTCTCTCTCCGCTCCTCTCTTCTCTCCTCTCCGCTCCGCTCTGCTCTCTCTCCTCTCCGCTCCTCTCTGCTCCTCTCCGCTCCTCTCCGCTCCTCTCCGCTCCTCTCTCCTCTCCTTCTCTGCTCTCCTCTCTCTCCTCTCTCTCCGCTCCTCTCTGCTCCTCTCCTGCTCCTCTCTGCTCTGCTCCTCTCGCTCCTCTCTCTCTCCTCTGCTCCTCTCCGCTCCTCTCTGTCCTCTCCGCTCCTCTCTGCTCCTCTCTGCTCCTCTCCTCTGCTCCTCTCTCCTCTCCGCTCCTCTCCGCTCCTCTCCTCCTCTCCTCTCATCACTGCTCCTCTCTGCTCCTCTCCGCTCCTCGTTCAGTTATGGGGAGCAGGTTATGTGCCTCTCCTGTTCATATTTCAGGGCAAATACTGTTGACACATTTAAAGATGTGTGCATTGACCCTGATCGATCGTCATTATCTTATGAATGCATGAATCTGAATTCAAATGTGTTCTGGGGTTAAGAATACAGCGGGTCGGACTTCTGTGGTTCCTGGTTGGATTTACATGAAATAAAAAAGGTCCAAATGGTTTCAGTCTCCTCTGGCGTTTCTCCTCGCTCATGACTCATCACAAGCCTCAGAGAGAGAGGGGCGTGGCTTTACAGCAGTTCTCTGTGTAAAGCCACGCCCCCTCAGACAAAAAGGAATTTATGAAACAATTGTTGCATGATTAGGATAAAAAAGCATTCTATTAAATGTCTTACAACACATTTCCTTTAACCAATCATAACTTATGTTAGTTTGTCTTCATTCTAAAAGTTCCATCAAAAGCCTGGACAAAAGTCTGGACTAAAGAACAATAGGGTCCCCTTTGTGGGCCAAAGTGTGGACCCCAGTTATTACTGTGGTGTTAATAAATAAAATTAAGTAAACGATCTTTCGTCTCGATCGATGGTCTGTTCTCCTCACTTCCTGATCTCAGTAGTATTATAGTAACGTTAGCATACATACGGGGGTCTCAGAACAGAAATGCAACACTAAAAGCTCACACCAAACTAAGGCAACTACTCGTACACCCCAAGGACAGAATCCAACAGACAAAAAGTGCAATGTCATCTACGAGATCCCATGAAAAAACGTGACCATAAAACATATATCAGGAAGACGGGAAGAACATGCGAAAAAGAAACACAAGAACGATTCAGATCAGAAAAGGCAACAAAGGCAAACCTCAAATCTGTCCAATCGGATCCAACAGAAGAGCACAAGTACAAAAGGGGGACGCGAGAGGCGACTGAGAGACGCATGGACCATCAACAGGGACGAAGGAGCGTTTACTCTGGCTCACACATGGGACTCACTTCTCCAGACCACGCCTGGGATTAAGCTCTGATGAAAGACGCATCACCAGACGTCACCGCTGGCGACGGCGGAAGTCCTGCCGCCCAAACATGTCAGGTGAATGAGCTTTTGCTTCTACACCAAGAAAGCCTCCAAATAAACAGTTCTATGAATCCCAGATGGATCCAGGACCCTTCCGTCACTCAGGACCCTTCCGTCACTCAGGATTCATAGAACCATAGTTACAAGTGAGACTTTGGGACTGCATGTTCTTTTGGCCAGGCAGAGGTTCCAGTATGGTGCTTTAAGCTGCAATTGCTCACTTAACGAAGCGCAGAAAGCTTTTAGGCCTCAGAGGTTGTGGGCAAACGTCTGAGGAAACGGAGATTATGATTATAATGCATATCATGAGCCATAAAAAGTACTAATAACCAAAGGCACTCCACTTTAACCCGGATTAAGGGCTTAAAGTGCTTTTAATCCTCTGCATGAAATGAATAAACTGTATGTGTTTCTCAGAATGCCGCACGTCATGGATAATATATGAAAGCTCTGCGGGTGCAGCTGGCGATCAGGGCACAGTTATGTAAGGGGCAGGTGAGGGTTTGATCCCATCTGCAGCCGGACGTCCTGTTTTTATTCTGTTTTCCACTGTCGCCCCTCCAGGAAACTGCGGTTGTGATTTTGGGCATTACAAAAATAAATTGAATTGAAGGGGTTTGTGCAAACTATGGTTTCATGTGGGGATGTTTGTACTTGGCTTAGGGAGCACTCAATATCGATTAAGGATTTGAGACATCCAGGCAAATCATGATCGTCAAGAAGGATTTATTAATTGCACAGGAAGTCGGCCATGTTGGTTCAAACGCGGCACTGACAAAATTGCACCTCGACGTACTCTACTCCTACAGTTTTCATCGAAAACAATTCCATTCCACACTGAATGCAATGATATGCAAATTAGGTCTAATAATTATCTAATAAAATGGCTCGCTAGCGCCCTCTTTAAATTTCTTATTAAAAATGACTAAAAGACAATCTATTTGTTGTAGACAAGGGAAAAAAATGACACAGGGTTCATTTGCAATGGGGCCTCTAGCTCATTTCCTTATTGACCTTATTCTGCCCCGCCCGCTTTCCCCTCTTTCCCATGTGATCGGCACTGCTGTTGTAATCTCACTCTGTAGGTTTAAATGGAGAACGAGGGAAAAATCTGGTTGCTAAAACCAGTGACATCAGGGGAGTCAATCTTGGGAGAAAAAAACTTAATTATAAAATAAATATACTAAAAGTTGTCGGTGTAATCCCTCATTTGTCCAGGAGTGTTCCATTGTAGAAAAAGATTCAGTTGTAGTCATCTGGACTCTGTTTTAGAAAAAACAATACGTTTCGACTCTCATCCAAGAGTCATTCTCAATCTGTGAACCAAGTCTGAGAACTCTGTGGAACCCCTGCCCACAGGGCGGGACCTCCTGCTAATGGCCCATAGAAACTTAACTGGGATGGGCCTATTGTTCTATTGTTCCCTGGCGTTTGGCTGCCTCACCTTGAGTACCTGATTAGCATCAGAATGCCTCGGGCGTCTCCATGGTTTCAGCAGACCATTATAAACAACTGGAAGGTTGAATCTTAAACCTCCATTACCATTTAAGGAAGGATTCTCTTTTTTAACAAAGATGCCTCCTTAACTCCTCTTTCAAACCATCTTTTCTCCTGCTCAGAATCTCCACCTCACTGTCTTCATAGAGTGGTTGTGGCTTTGAGATGAAGATGCACAGCACGCTCTGGGGTCCTGAACTCGAGTGTCTTCTGTGTTGATAAAGCCTCTTGTGAAGTGGCTGTTTAGTCTCCACTATGTGGCGCTCTTTACAACTTTCTTCACTGCATTGGATAGAATACACTACATAGCTCTGTTTTGTGTCGGCATCTTGTCCTTAGGGTGAACCAGTTTTTGTCTTAACGTGTCCTGGTTTGAAATAAAAGGGACTTCGTGTTGTCTAAAAATTATTTGCAGTTTTTTCTGACAGTCCCGGAGACATAAGGGATGGAGACCCTTTCTTCTTGGTTCCGTTTCCCTTATGTTCCTTTTGTCCTGCTTTTTGGTTCTCTTCACTTTAATTCAGTGAATAAATAAAAGTTAATATTTGTCATCTGGTATGTATTTATAAAACCCCCTTTCCCTTTGAATCCAATATGGAACAATATTTTTCCAGAATATCAGAATTTCCGCATGTCTGTAACTCCCGTTCAAACACAGGGAGGAGGGGCGCCCCGTGAGGCAGCGCTGTGCTCTGCCGCTTGGTGCACAGTGTAATGCCTCACAAAACTGTGCCAAATGCGATGTCCCTCTGTATGTAACAAATAAACCCCCTGACGATGTGCTCTGTACTTCTATATTCCTTATATTCTGGATCATGTATGAAAATGTATTTCTGAAACGTGTTTCGCAGATTCAGTATAAAAACAGCAGTAAAAGTTCACTCGGGGAGGAACAATGCGCCTGACTCATGGCAGAGGGCGCTCCTGAGCCCTTCGTTTGTTTCTTATTTACAATCTGGTCTTATTCAAAATGTAAAGGTAAGACCATGAACTTTGATTTCTTTTGAATCGAAATAGGCTGGAATTTGGCTCACTTGGAATTCATTATGACCTTAAATCAATTATGTCACATGTTTGTGTAAAGAATGTTGAAATGAGATTATTAAAGCACAACTCCTTGTTTGTGCCGTGGACCTCGCGTGGACCTCGCGTGGACCTCGCGTGGACCTCGCGTGGACCTCGCGTGGACCTCGCGTGGAAACATGCACAAATTAGATTGATTTGTGTAAAATGTTCAATGTTCATGTGACCAACAAGTCAACAATGCACCGACAGGGAATTTATTGAATTCAACTCCTGGTTCATTTGAAACCCTTTCTTGCACCAACACACGGGGAAGCTGCACTGCTCCTTCTCCATGAATGAGGGGCCGCTGTTCACTCCGAAGTCTCGTGTCAGAGGTTAGGGTCCGGACGAGACGGTGCTCGGGTTCTGCTCTGCATATTAGTGAACTGGGGTGTAAGTAATTACTGGGAAATAAAGGTGTAAATAAAGGTAGTGCTTTGCCTGGAATGTTCTTCAGTATGGTAAAAAACTATCTCCATGAAAACAAGCTGGTGACACCACCAGGCCAAAATACAGGTCAGATCTGTGGAGATATGACAACTCACAGTTAGAATCTATTCCTTGGTGTGGTTCCAAATAAAAGTTTGTACCTCACATAGATAATAATGTGTGTTTTTGCAGGAAGGGCATCTGGTATATTGAGTTTTACACTGTTGTTGTTTTTCGGTTGCTTTTCTTTTGGTGTTCAGACACAAGAAGGGCTTTCAAGTTTGCTGCATGCGTCCACAGACGGTGTTCGTCGCATTGGTTGGACTTCGCCGAGCTGATGGTGACGCTAACTAAAGTGTTTGAAACGTGCAGTCAGCCAGAATCCCAAAGGCCTCTGAAAGGAGAGAAAATCAAACTGCCCTTTTTCTGCATGTGACAAATAAGTGCAAGAAATGCACAAAATATAAGTACCTTAAGTAGTTTATGGTTCAATAAAATAATGGAAGATTGTAAACAATTTGGACCAACACAACCCAAAACATGCTGAACAAGTAACAATTGTCCAGTTACAGCAGCACTGACCAAACCGAGCTCAAAGATCTGGAGATGGGTCCGCGCTGCAGCCATCACTGCTCCTGCTCCCTATGGGGACAATAAAGTGTACCGCAACACAAACACTGCCCTCTACAGGAAAGGCAGTGTAAACTCCCTTTTAATCCTAAAAGCTCCAAAGAGTTCCTCCTGGAAAATTCCAGGTGTAGTTTCCGTTCAGTTTTGATGGTTTAGTTCCAGAAGCATCACATCCCTTGACTTTTCCAAATATGGGCAGTAGCACAACTAGTCAGTCTGTGCCATAACTGGAAGTCCAGGACTAGTGTCCTTTCAATGGTCAGTTCACGAAAGTCCTTTTTATTGTCCATAAGCGATCCTCTCAAATGACCTGTAGTACTGTCCTCTGTCCTTAGGTGGTGTTCTCACGCCTCCTGTCGGGCTGTCCTGTGAGCTTATGTCAGTTTGAGAACATAGTTGACTGGAAACGTGCCACTCCTGGACGTGTCTCCCTCTATGTGACCAACCTGAAAGACACACACAGTAACTTAAGTCTTTAACATATACATTGTATATGTTAGAAGTATTGAAACATTACCCACACCAAGGAAAGGTTTTTATGAAAGAAAGCTGTGTTGCACTTACCCACCAGTGGGGGTCACTACTGCCTGTGACTATAATGACCTCATCCTTGAAGAAGGCGAGCTGCTCTGAAGTCACAGCTCTGCAGTCCACCAGAGCACGGACGCGTTTGTGGTGAGGCCTGCTGCCCGACACCTGGAAGCACACGCACAAGTCATGAAGTCACCAACCACACCGCGCGCACAAGTCGTGAAGTCACCAACCCACCGGACGCACAAGTGTGAAGTCACCAACCACAATCCGGCGCACAAAGTCATGAAGTCACCAAACAACCGCGCCGCACAGTCGTGAAAGTCACCAGACACCGCGCGCACAAGTGCGTGAAAGTCAACCAACCACATAACCGCGTGCACAATGTTCCTGAAGTCAACCAACCAAACCACGGCGCGCTACGCTCAAGTCGTGAAGTCACTGCAAACCACACTGCCGCGCGACCGAAGTCAGGGAAGTCACCAAACCAAACCGGCGTTCGGCACGTAAAGTCATGAGTCAACCAAGCACACGCCGGACAAGTCATAGAAGTCACCAACCCACGACCGCGCGCACAAGTCGTGAAGTCACCACCAACCCGCCGCACTAATCATTGAAGTCAACCGAACCCGCACGCGCGCGCAGCCAAAGTTCATTGAAGTCACCAACGCACACGCGCGCGTATCAAGTCGATGTAAGTGCTCACACCACAACCGCGACGCACAGTCATGAAGTTCACCACACCACACCGCGCCGCACAAGTCATGAGTTCACAACCACAAACCTGCAGCGCGCACAAGTCATGAAGTCACCAACACACTGCGCGCACAAGTCATGAAGTACATCCACACACGCGCGCAGCTGCACCAAGACAATCAACTAGTTCCCGAACACCACGACCCCCAGATCATAAGTCCCAACCACACCGCGCGACAAGTCTGAAGTCACCAACCACACCGCGCGGCACAAGTCATTGAAGTCACCAAGCACACACCGCGCCACAATCATGAAGTCACCCAAACCAAGACCGGCGCGCACAGAGTCATGAAGTCACCAACCACATCTGACCGCGCGCAGCAAGTCATGAAGTCACCAACCGCACACACACCGCGCGCACAGTCAGTGAAGTCACCCAAACACACACACGCGCACAAGTCGATGAAGTCACCAACACATGCCAGGCATTGAATACCGCAATGGCGCGCGTACAAGTTGATGAAGTCACAACCACGATACCGGCCGCCCAGTCATGAAGTCACAACGCACATACCGGCCACATAGTCTGAAGTCACCAACCACACCGCGCACCGCATCAAGTCCATGAAGTCACCAACCACAACCGCCGGAACATCATGCAATACCAAACAAATCTGCGCAAGTCAACCACAGCATCACCGAACAGACCCGCGCACGCACAAGTCATGAAGTCATCCGACCGGGATACCATAATGCACAAGTCATGGAGTTCACCAACGCACCACGACGCCACAAGTCATGAAGTCACAACCCGAAACAGAAGTCACGCGTGCACAGTCATGAAGCTCACAACAACATCCACAGGCGCACAGTCATGTAAGTACCACCACACCACACGCGCACAAGTCAATGAACGTACGCTAAGCACACCACACGCACAAGTCCATGAAGTCAGCGAAACAAGCACACCGCACCACAAGTCATTGAAAGTCCACCAACCCACCGGCGGCGCACAGAGTCATGAAGTCACGAAGCACAACAGCAACAAGTCATGAAGTCACCAACCACCACCTGCACGCAACAAGTCATTTGAAGTCCACCAACCACATACAGCGCGCACAGAGTCCATGAAGTCACCAACAACAACACAACGCACAAGTCAATGAAGTCACCAACCACACCAACATGCAGCAGTCCATAGAAGTCCCCAACAAACACCACAGGCACGCACAAGTATGAGTCACCCAACCACATCTACCTGCGCGCACAAGTCATGAAGTCCACCAACAACACCACACGCACAAGTCATGGAAGTCACCAACCACAACCGCGCGCACGAAGTCATGAAAAGTCACGCAACAACACCCACGACGCACATAAAGTCATGAAGTCACCAACTACACTGGCGCAACAAATCATTGAAGTCACGAAGCACAAGCACAAGTCATGAAGTCACCAAACCACACCGGCACGCACAAGTCCATAGAAGTCACCAACACACTACAGCGCCGCAACAAGGTCAATGAAGTCAACCACACAACACCACAACGCAACAGTCATGAAAGTCCACCAACGGACACCACATGCACAAGTCATGGGAAGTCACCAGTACACACATACCACACGCCAAGTCATGAAAGTCACCAACCACACCGGCGCGCGCGCGACAAGTCATGAAGTCACCAACACACCACCAGCACAAGTCATGAAGTCACCAAACCACAACCGCAGCGCACGAGTATGGAAGGTCACGAAGCACAAGTCATAGAAGTCACAACCACACCGCACGCCAACAGTCCATGAATCGTTCACCAACCACAGCCGCGCACAAGTCATGTAATGGCTCACCAACAACCGCAGCATACCACACGCGACAAAGCTATGAAGTCACAACCACACCAGCAGCCAACGTGAAGTCACTGCACCACACTCGCCACAAGCATAACAACCACAGCGCGACAAAGTCAAAAGTCACAAGCCACCGCGGACAACAAGTCTGAAGCTCACAACACACTACAATAACACGCCACACAAGTCATGAAGTCCACCAACACAACACGCGCGACAAGTCATGAAGTCACCAACACACCGCGCGCCACAATCATGAAGTCACCAGAACAACACCGCGCGCGACAAGTCAATGTGAAGTCACCAACCACACCCGCAACGCACAAGTCATAGAATCACCAAAGCACAAATGATACAGATATCAGGCCGGCGCACAATCATGAAGTCCACCAACTACCACAGAACCCATAGTCTTTCCGGCACGCACAATCATGAAGTACCAAGCACACCGCCTCACAAGTCATGAAGTCACCAACCACCACCGCGTGCACAAGTCATGAAGTCACCAACAACAACCACTCGCACAAGTCATGAAAGTCACCAACCACATCACGGCACGCACAAAGTCATGAACGTCACCAAGCACTACCGCACGCACAAGGTCATGAAGTCAACCAAGCACACCCGCGCTCACGATCGAAGTCATGAAGTCACCAACCAACAGTGACCGCGTGCACAGTCATGAAGTCACCAACAAACACCACAACGCACATGTCATGAAGTCACCACACACACTGCACATCGCACACAGCTCATGAAGTCGACCAACCACACCGTCGCACGCACAAGGTCATGTAAGTCACCAAGCACACCGGCTCCACACGTCATAAGTCCACCAACCACATCCGGCGCGCTTTAAGTCATGAAGTCACCAAGCATTACGCGCGCACAAGTCATTGAAAACGGTCACCAACCCAATTCCCGCACGCACAAGTCATGAAGTCACCAAGCACAGCCGCGGCACAGTCTGAAGTCACCAACCACCGCACAGCCAAGTCATGACCAAGTCACCCAAGCAGCAACCGCGAAACACCGCGCTCCACAAGTCATAGAAGGTCACCAACCACATCGTCCGCGTGCCACAAGTCAGAAGTCACAACAAACCACACGCGAAAACAAGTCATGGAAGTCACAACCACACGATCACAACGCGCACAAGTCATGAAGTCACAACCCAGCAGATAGTCCCCCGCGACAAGTAATGAAAGTCACCAGACACCACCACGCACAAGTCATGAAGTCACCAAGCACACGCACACACAAGTCATGAGCTCACGCAACCACAGGTACTCCTGCGCGCCAAGTCACATGAAAGTCACGAAGCACAAGCAACAAAGTCATGAAGTCACCCAACCACAACACCGCACCGCACACAAAGTCATGAGTCACCAACCACACCGATACTCTCTGGCGCGCACAAGTCATGAAGTCACCAACAACACGCAAAACGCACAGTCTGAAGTTCACCAACCACACCACAGTGCATCAAGTCATGAAGTTTCACCAACCATCACACACCGCACAAGTCATGGTCGACCAAACCACACCGCACGCCACAAGTCATGAAGTCACGAAGCACATAGCGACAAGTCATGATGTCACTCCAACCTACATTATTTCCGCGCGCCACAAGTCAATGAAGTACACCAAACCAAACCCACAAATCGCACAAGTCATGAAGTCACCAAGCCACACCACATGCACAAGTCATCTCGAAATAACAACCACACGCCGCGCGCAACAAGTCATGAAGTCACCAAGCACACGCGCGCCACAAGTCAATGAAGTCACACAACCCACATGTTCCTTGGCACGCACTAAGTCATGAAAAGTCACCAAGCCACACCGGCGCGGCACAGTCCATGAAGTTCACCAACCACCGCAATACGCACGCACAAGTCCATGAAGTCCCAAGCACACCGCGCTCACAAGTCCATGGAAGTTCAAACCAACCACCACCGCGTGCACAAGTCATGAAGTCACTCCAACAAACACCAACGCACAAAGTCCAAATGAAGGGCTCACCAACCACAACCGCACGGGCACAAGTCATGAAGTCACCAAGCACATCCGCCGACGCACGCCACAAGTTCATGAAGTCCACCAAGCACACCGCGCGCGCACAAGTCATGAAGTCACCAACAACACCACACGCACAAGTCATGAAGTCACCAACCACACCACATGCACAAGTCATGAAATCAACAACCACACCACACGCACAAGTCATGAAGTCACCAACCACACCGCGCGCACAAGTCATGAAGTCACCAACAACACCACACGCACAATGCCATTGTCAATGAACAAAATTCACAAACATAGGAACTTGTCTCGGCAACAACACCACACTCACAAGTCGCCAACAACACTAGGGCCATTTCTTAGCAGTAGTAGGCAGAATCTGTACTTGTGTAGTCTTTTAGGTGCAAACTTGGGAGTATGGTTTTGGGACAGGTGGACTTGATATCACAGGAAATGAAGCCAATAGTGAATCTGAACTATTTAACCAATAAAACGAAATACTGCAACATTGTGAGAAAATAATTGAATAAAAAAATCATCCATCATGACCATACTTCTTAAATTTTGTTTATTCTTGGTAGCTTTATTGTCCAACTAACTAAGAATATTACATTGCATTGTCCCGGGGCTCAGTGCTGAAGTGAATACAAAGGTCCTACTCAAAATTTATTTTTAGAATTATAATTCTTGGGACGTCTGGTTATGGTGATGAGCTAGACAGATGCTTTCGCTCCACAGCTGCAAAACGTTTTCACACACATAATAGCAGAAAATACGAACAAGAGATGAGTAAACAGGGAAAACACAAGACAGCTAACACTACGGGACATAAACAATCAAAGCTGACGATCCACGGAAATGAGAGCGGTGGGTGATGCAGACAGTTTCAACCAATTTGCATGCAATGAAGGGAGTTGAAAGTAGGAGGAAACGGAGCATGCAACAGTGAAGCTGAACAGCGTATTTCAGATAATAGGGATGATCAGCTGACACTGAGGGCTTAGATGGTGGCACTGCAGACGGAGGACAAGAATATAAGACGTAAGACCCTTTTGGAGTCTAGATCACGTATGCTCAATATCAGACTTATGGGGGCCCCAGAGGGAGAGGGAACACTGGAAGTTTCTAGGAGACGGTGATTCCAGAGCTCATTTTGGGCTCTGTAGGTGTGGTCCCCCCATCACAAAAGAAAGAGCATATCCACTCACGGTATGATGTCAGAGTGAGCAAAGTTTTTTCTTAAAAATACAGTGATGATTGAGTGGTTAAGGCGGCAGCACATATGCAAAGCTGCATGTAAGGCAAGGCAAGGCAAGTTTATTTGTAGAACCCAATTTGTACACAAGGCAATTCAAAGTGCTTCACATAACAGGAAATAAATGCATTAAAATTACAAAGACATGGCAGAAATCACAAAATCTTAATTTAAAAGTGCCATTTTCAGGCTATCTGTCAAATAGTTCAAGACATAAAAGAGAAGAGTGCAAAGAAAAGCATTTCAGTCATATGAACAACCAAACAAAACCGTTTTTAGCTTAGATTTGAACAAAGCCAGAGTAGCGGCCTGTCTCACATCCTCAGGAAGACTGTTCCAGATTTTAGCTGCATAAAACTGAAACGCAGATTCCCCATGTTTAGTCCTGACTCTGGGCACCAGCAGGAGGGCCGGTCCCTGAGGTCCTCAGAGTCCGAGATGGTTCATATGGCACTAACATGTCCGAGATGTACTTTGGTGCTAGGCCATGGAGAGACTTGTATACAAGCAGAGCTGCTTTGAAGTCTATTCTCTGAGCCACAGGAGGGCCAGTGCAGAGACCTGAGCACAGGACTAATGTGATCGTACTTCCTGGTTCTAGTCAGGACCCGAGCAGCAGCGTTCTGGATGTACTGCAGCTGTTTTACAGCTCGTTTGGAGAGGCCAGTGAGCAGGCCGTTACAGTAGTCTAATCTACTAGAGACAAACGCATGGATAAGTCTCTCCAGGTCTGGTTTAGACACTATACTTTTGATTTTGGCAATGTTTTTTAGATGGTAAAAGGCAGCTGATGTTATTGATTTGACGTGGCTGTTAAAATTCAAGTCTGAGTCCATTATTACCCCCAGATTTCTAACTTGATTTGTAGGTTTTAGAGCGAGACTCTGGAGGTGACTGCTAACACTTTTCTCTTTGTTTTTCTGTGGGCCAAAGACCATGATTTCAGTCTTGTCTGAGTTCAGCTGGAGAAAGTTGTTTTGCATCCACACACTGATCTGTTGGATGCAGTGAAAGAGTGAATCCACTGGTCCATATTCACCTGCCGTCAGTGAAACATAGATCTGAGTGTCGTCTGCATCATTGTGATAGGACACATTCTCGCTGCGTATCAACTGACCTAAGGGCAGCATGTAGAGGTTGAATAGAAGGGGTCCCAGGATTGACCCTTGGGGCACCCCACAGGTCAGGGGCATCTGGTCTGAGACACAGTTACCAAGTTCAACAAAGTACTTCCTGTCATCCAGATAGGACTTTAACCAGTTAGGGCAGTGCCAGTGATGCCCACCCAGTCCTCTAGTCTCTGTAAGAGGGTCCCATGATCGACAGTGTCAAAAGCAGCACTCAGATCTAACAGAATTAAGACTGAGGCTTTGCCCGCGTCAGTGTTCAGGTGGATGTCATTTGTCACCTTGACAACAGCAGTCTCAGTGCTGTGATGAGGTCTAAAACCTGACTGGAAAAACATCAAATGAGTTGTTTATTAAGAGGAAATCAGTGAGCTGTTGGTAAACAACCTTTTCAAGGACTTTGCCCCAAAAATGGCAGATTAGAGATGGGCCGGTAATTACTCAGTACTGCGGCATCAAGACTGCTCTTCTTTAGGAGAGGCTTTATGACCGCAGTTTTCAAAAGAAATTGGGAATGTTCCAGATTGAAGCGACATGTTAACTATGTGAGTGAGTGGTGCTAACAAAACTGTTCAGCACAGACTTTAGAAATCTGGAGGTCACACATGGAGGCAGCATGTAGATGAACTCAGACTGGTGATGATCTCTTGGACAGTTTTGTCAGTTACAGGTGCAAAGTGAGTCAGCTCTAAGTGTGTAGGTGGTTTGAGGGTTATTTTTTGCATTGTAGAATTTATAGCAATTTTTAATGCCTGAACTTTGTCATTAAAAGAATAATGCAAACTCATTACACTTGGACGTGGAAATGAGTTCTAACGGCAGCTGAGATGGAGGGTTTGTTCAATCTGTTTACTGTGGCAAACAGGACACGCGAGTTGTTTCTACAGCTTCCAATTATTTCAGGAAAATATCCTTCCCTAGTTCTACATAAAATGAGGTTGTACATGTACAAACTTCTCTCTGTAAATCTCTTTCTGAACCTGGAGCCCTGACCGAATCATCATTTCTACATGGCGCCTTCTGCTTATTTTTAAATATTTTAGTCTTCATAGGGGCAATGGTGTCGAGAACATTCAAAACACTAGATGTAACAGAGTTCAACAAATCATTTACATTAGAACATGAGACATTTTCAAAATTAATCATTTCCATAAACAGTTTTCCTGTGCTGTCCTTCATGTGTCTCCTCCGGACAACTGCAGGACCAGCTGGTGGTTTGGGAAAAACAGACAGGTCAAAGAAGACACAGAAATGATCAGACAGAGCAACATCGACCACATTGACCTTTGAAATATTAACCCCTTTTGTAATTAGAAGATCTAGAGTGTGCCCTCTGCTGTGGGTGGGGCCACTCACATGCTGAGTCAGACCGAAAGTTTCAAGGACAGCATGAAGCTCTTTAGCGTTTCTGTCACAGATATTATCAACATGAACATTGAAAGCACCTGTTATGACCAAACCATCAAAGTCTGTGCATACGACTGAAAGCATCTCAGTAAAATCATCAATAAAACTTTGGCAGTGCTGAGGAGGCTTGTATAAAACAATGAAGAGAATGGATGGAGACTGTTTTAGCTCAATTTTAAAGGCTACGTACTCAAATGTTGAAAACACCCCAAAGGACAACCTGTGGGTAACTATTTCATCTCTAACAAAAGCACACACACCTCCTCCCTTTTTGTTTTCTCGTGTTTCAGATTCAAACATAATGTTGGGTGGAGCAGATTCTATTAGAACTAAATTTCCTGTGTTTTTGTCAAGCCATGTTTCAGTTAAAAACATAAAATCAAGATTATAAGAAGAAATAAAATGATTAATTAAGAATTATTTGTTACATAAGGATCTGACATTTAGCACAGCAAGTTTCAGACTAGTTTCAGTGAGACTGGGCGTTATCTTTTTACAGGGAATATGAATCAAAATTTCTCAGATTGGGCAGTCCGACTCGCATTTTGTTTCCCCATCTGTGTGATGTTACTACAGAAATAGCACTAGGGGAGGCTGTTTTTTACACAGGGCCCGGGTTGGTTTGATTTTTAATATGACTATAAGTCCCGGCAACGCTGAGACCCAGTGCATCCTAGGGCGATACCAGGTGAAAGGCAAGGGGGGATAGGTGGGGGGGCTTTTGTTGGTGTAGCAACAGTCAGGGGAGAGTTCATCATCGTTGACATCAGAACTCTTGATCTTGCTATATTAGGCGTGAGTGGGAGCCATCTTAATGCCTGATTTGATCAGATATTCAAGATGGCTGGGAAGGCCCCTTGGTGAGGGTGGAGATGGAAAGGAGAGAGTGAGGAATCTGTAGTGGGAGTAGATGTTGCAGGGGGGATCCAGGGCTGCTCTGAGGGCAGGGGCGATGGCGGGGATACTGCCAGGCCCGCCACAGATGGGTCCAAGGCCTTTGATGAGGACCGTGCAGGAAAGAACTGAAAAGACTCCTGCGCTAGCCGTGGTGAAGATTGTTGTGGTGCTGCTGCAGATGAGTCCTTTGCTGGAGGTGGTGGAGGTGATCGTGGAGCAGCTGGAGTTGAATTCTTTGCTGGTGGTGGTGGAGCGGCTGCTAATAAATCCTTTGGTGGAGGCTGTGGTTGTGGTGCTGCTGATGTTGAAACATTGGCTCAGTCTCCGGCTGATGGAGCAGGAATTCTTCTCTCATTCCTCTCTTCTCTAACTATCTGCTCAGGACCCTGTCCAGGCCCAGTCCAATGCCTCAGAGCGTGGAGCAGGTTCTCTGTCAGCACCCTCACTCCACCTCTACAGAGGTGTGGGCCATTTCTCTTAAAAACAGGTCCTCTCGTTTCCAGAATAGATAGAAGTTCTCATTGTAGTGCAATCCTCTAGGTGCACAACTCTTTGGACAGCCATGTGTTTCAGCTGAAGCAGCCGGCTAAACTTGTTTATCTTCCTGTCGATGTTTGGAAGAGGTCCACTTATGAATGTTTTGATTTTCCATTTTATCAAGCTCGTCGAATCACTCAAAGAAGTCTCTTTTTCAAAACTTCAGTCTCTTTGCGTCGTGTGTCCACTGCGCCCACGTGCACAATCAGCTGTTTAACTCCTTTATGTGTGGCCAAAACATTAGAAATACGTGACGTAATCTCAGTGACTGTGGCGCTGGGAAAAGAATGTGTTTTGATTTTTTCATGCATCATGTGACTTATCGCACCATCCCCAATCAAGACGACCTTGACGTTAGGCACAGATTCTCTCTCTGTCTCTGTCTGCCTTTTCGCCACGTCATGTTTTACATTTTTCCTTTGTTCATTTACTTCAGTCTTTGAAAGTGGTAAAAATCTGTTTGTAAGCTGTATTTTAGGTGACGTTACATTATCTTTGTATCGCTTAGGCATCGCACTAAGTCCGTGCCAAGTTTGGTCTTTTGGAAAGTTTTGGGAAGGACAACAGAGTCAGTCCGGTTTAGGTTGAAAGTAGCTGTTTTTCTTGTAAAAACTGTGGACTTCTTACCACTGGATGACACTGGGATTGTATCGTGCAGTCCTTTTTCAGATTCCAAAGCGAATATCCGTGCTTGTAGCTCATGAATTTCTTGTTGAAATTTCCAACAGCGTTTACATGAGTTTGTTTCTCTTCTCACGGACATGTCGCTGGTTCGTCAGATTTGTTGATTAAAACTCGAAAAAAAGTCAAAATAAAAACATTTTTGAAGACAAAAACTGATTAAAAAGCAAAATAAATAAGGAGAAGCAGCTATAGCAAGCAGGAGCAAGCAGGGAAGCGTCTGCACTCTTCGGAAGCAGGAAGCAGGAATTTTTTTATTTACAGCCGGCCGAAGTGGCGTGGTTTCGAATCCCGGCTCTGACAATTTACTGCATGTCATCCCCCTTTCATGCTGAGCTGTCCTGTCCAATAAAGCAGATGGGCTTAATTGTCACAAGAAGAAACAAGAGCTGAAGCCTTCTCAGAGCACATCAATGCAGTGGACCCGCATATCAGGTTTACAAGAGAAGATGCTAAGGAGAACCGCTTGGCCTTTCTTGATTGTTCCACGATCAGAGGAGAAGACGGGAAGCTCCAGATAGAAGTATATAAGAAACCCACACACACGGATCAGTACCAGCTTAGAAGGAAAGAGAAAAGAGGAGACACACGTCCGGAATGCTCTCTCAGCCTGTGGGATACCCGACTTGGGCTCTGAACAAAGTGAAGAGAACCAAAAAGCAGGACAAAAGGGACAAAAGGGAAACAGAACCAAGAAGAAAGGGAGTCTCTTTCCCTTATGTCTCCGGACTGTCAGGAAAAAACTGGAACGAATTTTTAGACAACACGAAGTCCCTGTTTATTTCAAACCAGGAACACGTTAAGACAAAAACTGGTTCACCCTAAAGACAAGATGCCGACACAAAAACAGAGCTATGTAGTGTATTCTATCCAATGCAGTGAAGAGAGTTGTAAAGAGCGCCACATAGGGGAGACTAAACAGCCACTTCACAAGAGGCTTTATCAACACAGAAGACACTCGAGTTCAGGACCCCAGAGCGCTGTGCATCTTCATCTCAAAGTCACAAACCACTCTATTGAAGACAGTGAGGTGGAGATTCTGAGCAGGAGAAAAGATGGTTTTGAAAGAGGAGTTAAGGAGGCCATCTTTGTTAAAAAAGAGAAATCCTTCCTTAAATCGTAATGGAGGTTTAAGATTCAACCTTCCAGTTGTTTATAATGGTCTGCTGAAACCCTGGAGACGCCCGAGGCATTCTGATGCTAAGTAGGCACTCAAGGTGAGGCAGGGAACAATAGAACAATAGGCCCATCCCAGTTTCAATGGGCCATTAGCAGGAGGTCCCGCCCTGTGGGCAGGGCTCTCACAGAGTAGGATATAAACAAGAGTTCTCAGACTTGTTTCTCTGATTGAGAATGACTCTTGGATGAGAGTTGAAACGTTTTGTTTTTTCTAAAACAAGAGTCCAGATGACTACAACTGAATCTTTTTCTACAATGGAACACTCCCGGACGAATGAGGATTACACGACATGTTTCCTTATCTAGTTAAATAAAGGTTAAGTTAAATAAAGGTTAATAAACACACAAATAAAATTTGAATAATGTAAAAAAGACGTGTCTTTATTTTGATGCTACCCTTGTTTTTATATACAGTATGTATATCTGTTTTGTGCTGTGTGAAAACACAAGTCTCCTGTGGTCCATGTAAACAGTGTGAGTTTACCATGGCGTTCCTGCGAGTTCGAGGGGCAGGATTCAGCACCGTCCCAGAGTATGCTGAAGAAGACGGGCAAGAGGAAGAGGAGGACTGCAGGCTGCAGTACAGGTCCTCCTGACTGCCCTGTGCACTGCCCTGTGCACTGCCCTGTGCATTAGGAGACAGCACTTTGGATTGGCCCGGTCCTACACTGCTGGTCCTGCGGTATGACGTGGTCTTCTGTGAACTGTCAGAGCACAGGTACACAGTCAGTGTGTGTGTGAGTGCGCATGTGTGTGTGTACTGTTGTCTTACCTGACAGGCCCTTTGTGGTTGTTTGCTGCAGTGGCCGGTTGTGTCCCGGATCCTGTCACAGTCTGGCCATTTCCTGTTGACCTCTGCCTCTCCTGCAGGCAGCCCTGGTTCTGTGGAGAGCCAGGTGCCCTCCCACTTCGACCTGAGCCTTGCCCCTGGCTCCTGGGGATAGTGGGACTGTGTCTGGGCTGACTCTGTGGACTGGATGAGCTCCTGGTGGAGTCCTGAGAGGAGATGGAGATCTGAGGGTCTGAGCGACCTACACAAGCAGACAACAGTCACATTCAAGCTGTGAGACAATGCACAATACTAGAGTATGAAGAGGGGCACAATAAAAAAAGGTAGTTGATCATTACAATAAAATGCTATTTGAGATTTTCTGGACATGAATTGTGTAATTTAGATCAAACAATTGCAGATCTGTGGCTCAGTTACGTAGAACTTGAGGTCCCATTTACATTTTATTTAATCATGAAATGTTTGGTTGATGTCCACTGCACACTCCACCATTAACAGAACAATTCCAACTGGTCTGGGTATCAGGGCCAGTCAAAATATGACTTTGGAGACACAGACTCCACACAGTCAGGTAACAAAGTGCACCTTTAAACAACCACAGTGCCCTCACCTCTTTGTATGGACTTGGCAGGTAGAGGCGGTGGTGGTGTAACTTCTCCAGTGGGGCAACTGTTGTAGAGGAAGTCCAGGTTCTCATATGTCTGACAGGGGCGGCTGCCGGGTGATGTGCTAGCGTTAACCACACTCCAGCGGGCAAATGCACTCCCATTCTCCGCTCCTTGAGAGCAATGGCTTTTGGGTGACAGGCTCACCTATAGGAAGTTAAGCAACCAATGATTTTTCTGTGCAACGTTATCAATTCTATTTCACTTTAAATTGTTTTTGCAGAGCCCCAATTCCTAACAGCGGTTGCTGCACAAAATTGTTGATTTTACCAGCATAAAGTTAAAAATCAAAACAATGAGGGCTTCCGGTTATGGCGGTGCTTTGAGTGGATGCACCTCACACCACTGCTGCAAAACTTAGCTTTAAAATCATTGTTTGACCCACCTAAGCAAAGAGCAAAAAAGCAAGACACAAAACCGGTAACCCTACAGGACTAAAACAAACAAAGCTGATGGTCCACGGCCCCAAAACAGCCCGCATCACAAGCTAGCAAAGCTAATGAGGCTAACATGGCTAGCAAACATGAGGAGAGCCGCAGTCCCTCCCCGCTGGACAAACAGGGTCCCGCCAGCCCAGATGGAGATTCTCGCGACTTCTCTGCAACGGAAGCGGGAGAGAATAAAAATGTAGTTATGGCTCGCGATGTCCGAGGCACAGCGTGCCATGGAGTCTCTTAGAGCAGAGTTGTTGGCTGCCATGGGCCCGGTTGTGTCCGAAGCAGTGGCCGCCCAGCTGAGGGCAGCGGGAGTGACCGGAGCACGCATGGAGGAAGTCGAGCAGCGTGTTTCAGATAATGCGGACGATCTGAAGAAAGTAGGGGCTGAGATAGAGGCGCTGCGGGCCAGGGTGACGACACCTGGAGTCAGAGAACAATAACATGAAAAAAAAGCTCCTGGATTTGTCCTAACCTGAAGCTTGTGGGGGTCTCGGAGGGAGAAGAGGGGGTAGATACAGAAAGTTTCTTGTAGAAGATTATACCTGAGCTCCTTCTTGGCTCAGGAGTTGAAGTCCCTCCCATCACAATCAAATCAAAGAGCACATCGCCCTGGGCAAACCAAGACCAGCAGCTGATAAACCACAAGGCCTGATAATGAGGTTTCTTAACGATCGTGTGGCAGCAAGGGTTAAAGGAGACCTCCAGTACAAAGGCAAGCGTCTTCTTCTTTGCTCCAGATATTCCATACGAGGTTCGCCAACAATGGGAAAAGTTCCACCACATCTGTGAGGAGCTCAGGAAGAGAAAACTGAGACATGGATTCTCTTTCCCCGCGACTCTTCGGGTGACTTTTGAAGGTAAAAAACACGTACTCAGAAACACCAGGAAAAACAGAGGTGCTCTTAAGGAAGATGCAAAGCACAGAGAACTGAAGAGAACGAGAGATGGTGCCACCAACGTGGGTATTTGAGTTCGGGTTGTGTCACATGGTGATATATTGCTGTTAATATGAAGAGACTGATGATAGTGACATGACTTATTTGTTTTTAACATCAGACTTCATGCCCCATGTTGGTTATCTGCTTTAGTACATCATCTTCCTGTTTAAGTACATCTACTCATCAATGTGCCAAAATGTGACAGATTAGATTAGTGGGAAATTGGAAAATACAAATGCAGTGGTGGGTGTGGTGAACTAAGGAGATTATATACTCAGTTCCTTCTGACGCTTGGTGTCAGGAGTGCGTGGGGAGTATTTTAGGGGGGGGGGGCCTTCAGTAGGATTGGATTTCCCTCCCCCGTTACGATCTTTTTTTGTCATCAGGTTTTTGGTTCGATGTTTGTTTCCAGCATGAACCCTTTTGTTTTCTTTTTTACCCTTTCAGCTGTTCTATGTCCCTGTGTTACTATGGTTCCTGTATGCTGTTTTTGACCAGAGAGATTAAAAACATTCAAGAGTTATCAACAGTACGATAAATGCAACCAACCCAATGGCATCAGAAGTATTACAAGTAGCATCATTCAATGTGAATGGCATATTGAACCCAATAAAACAAACTAAAATTTGGACAAAAATGAAAAGAGAAAGAATAGACATTATATTTTTACAAGAGACACATTTGAATGACACTGAATATCAGGAACTAACACACATTCTGTTATAAAAAATCCTATTATTCATCCTATAAAGGAAAACTGTTTATGGAAATGATTAACTCATGTCTCATGTTCTAATGTAAAATGATTTGTTGAACTCTGTTACATCTAGTGTTTTGAATGTTCTCAACACCATTGCCCCTATGAAGGATAAAATTGTTAAAAATAAGCAGAAGGCGCCATGGAGAAATGATGATTCGGTCAGGGACACAGAAAAGGGAGTGCCGTCGGCCAAACGAAAATGGAGCAAGTCGAAGCTCCAGGTTCAAGAAGAGATTTACAGAGAGAAGTTGTACATGTACAACCTCATTTTATGTAGAACTAGGGAAGTATATTTTTTGAAATAATTGGAAGCTTGCAGTAACAACTGGCGTGTCCTGTTTGCCACAGTAAACAGATGAACAAACCCTCCAGCTCAGCTGCCGTTAGAACTCATTTCCACATCCAAGTGTAATGAGTTTGCATTATTCTTTAATGACAAAGTTCAGGGCATTAAAAATGCTATCAATTCTACAATGCAAAAAATAACCCTCAAACCACCTACACACTTAGAGCTGACTCACTTTGCACCTGTAACTGACAAAACTGTCCAGGAGATTCATCACCAGTCTGAGTTCATCTACATGCTGCCTCCATGTGTGACCTCCAGATTTCTAAGTCTGTGCTGAACAGTTTGTTAGCACCACTCACTCACGATAGTGTAACATGTCGCTTCAATCTGGAACATTCCCAATGTCTTTGAAAACTGCGGTCATAAAGCCTCTCCTAAAGAAGAGCAGTCTTGATGCGCGCAGTACTGAGTCATGCCACGCCCATCTCTAATCTGCCATTTTGGGGCAGAGTCACCAAAGTACATCTCGGACATTTTAGTGCCATATGAACCATTCTCGGACTCTGAGGACCTCAGGGACCGGCCTCCTGCTGGTGCCAGAGTCAGGACTAAACATGGGGAATGTGCGTTTCAGTTTTATGCAGCTAAAATCTGGAACAGTCTTCCTGAGGATGTGAGACAGGTTCTACTCTGGCAATGTTCAAATCTAAACTAAAAACTTGTTTGTTTGGCTGTGCATATGACTGAAATGCTTTTCTTTGCACTCTTCTCTTTTATGTCTTGAACTAAGATTGTGATTTCTGCCATGTCTTTGTGATTTTAATGCATTTTTTTGTCTGTGTGAAGCACTTTGAATTGCCTTGTGTAAGAATTATGCTCTACAAATAAACTTGCCTTGCCTTGCCTTGCCATACAGAGGCAAACACAAGAGGGGAGTTGCAATATTGATCTCAAACCAAATAGTTTTTTAAAGAGTTTTAAATGTTAGGATAAGGAAGGCAGATATGTACTGGTTAAAGGTAATAATAAAAGAAAGGTTTTCACTGTTTTAAATGTGTATGCTCCACCAGGGAGTGAGATCACTTTCTATGCTGATGTCATGGACCTGATTGTGAACCACCCTGAGGGAACCCTAATTTGTGGCAGCGATTGGAATCTTCGCATTCAGCCTACACTGGACGTGTCAAACTGATGAGGCTCTGGAGGAACAATGAACAAGAAGTTCCGTCTCTTATTGAAGACTATAGGATTGATTGACACATGGAGGGAAATGTACTCTAGTATACTAGAGTACATGTTTCTCTGTAAAGAAACAGGGGAGAAAAAAGCTAAATGATGAGCAAGAAAAATGTACTGAATGTGAGGAAAACCATGCCAAAAAGGGGTGTCCTAGAATGCTATAAGAAATTAAAAAGATAAGAGGAGAAATTAATTATCTGACTTCACAGGAAATGCTCTTTACCAAACAAAAGATATTATGATGTAATCTTAACGAAACAAGACCAAATTTCAATCAGCATTTGAATCCTTCAATAAAAAACTTTTTTTTTTTTATTCCAGGTGACAAAGATGATGATATAAATTCCTTTCTGGACACCTTAAATTTTTCTGTTTTGTCAGAAGACACAAAATAAAAAATGAGGAGCTGAAATAACCAGTTTTTGGAAATACAAGCAGCAATTCAAAGATTAATTAATTAATAAATCTCAGGGGAGCGATGGGTTCACCTCAGAGTGGTATAAAGCTCTAAAAGATACACTTACTCCTTTCCTTTTGGCAACTTTTAACTGGGCACTTAAACAAACTCAGACCCCTCCTAGTTGGAAAGAGGCCATCATATCCCTGATACCAAAAGAAGGGAAGGATCGATTGGACTGTGCCTCATATAGAGCTATTTCTATTTTGAATGTGGACTATTGTGTCTACACCTCAAGAACAAATACTCCCAAACTTAATCCATAATGATCAGACAGGATTTATTACCAAACGACAAACACAAGACAACATATGACGAAACTTACACATAATGAGACAAATACAAAAACAACAAAACAGAGTAGTACTAATAAGTCTGGATGCTGAAAAAGCTTTTGATTGTTAGCTGGCCATATCTATTTAAAATGCTAAACAAATTTCGAATCGATGATCTAATTATGAAAAAATATTGGGGCTCTTTACGATGGGCCAACATCAAGAATTAAAATCAATGGTCATCTGACAGGTCCAGTAACTCTGGAAAGAGGGGTCAGGCAGGGCTGTGCCTGGTCTTCCTTTCTGTTTACTTTTTATTTGGAACCATTGGCCCAATTTATTAGACAATAAAAAACAATTCCCGGTTAGATGGGACGGAACATAAAATTGCCTGCTGCAGATGATGTTCTATTGTATTTGACCAAACCAGAAAGTTCCATCCCAATGTGATGCATTTTTTTTTACAAGAAATCGGTCCAATGTCTTAAATGTACAAAAAAATGAAATTGTTTCATTCTGGCGCCCCCCTCTGACCTTTCGAACAACTTACCTATTTAAATGGCAAACAGAATCTCTTATTTAGGTGTGGTCCTCCATAGAGACCTATCAACCATTCTGGAGAAAAATTATACCCGTCTAACTAATATTAAAAAAGATCTTGAAAAATGGAACCTTATACCCCACTTAAGTCTAAGTCAAAGGATTGAAACCATAAAAATGAATGTTTTGCCCAGGTTTCTTTATCTCTTCCAGACTCTTCCAGTTTCTATCCCCAACCGACTGTTTGATGAGTGGAATAAAGCGATCTCAAAACTCATATGGCAGGGAAAAAAACCGTATCCGATTCAAAACTTTACAGTTATCAAAAGAAAAAGGAGGCTGGGGTTTACCTTGTTTGAAACATTACTTTATTTCAGCTCAGATGAGAGCCGCACTGTGCTGGTGTGACCCAGAATATGAAGCTCAAAGGAAGAATATTGAGATTGCTGTTGCCGGGGGTTCCTGTACAGGCCTTACTGGCAAGATGACGGTTTAGTCATTTGGGGGGGTGGAAACCCTGGGTGAACTCCTGTTCTTACAACACTGGAAGGAACAAATACAACTAAAAAAATATGTTAAAAGGTTAAATTAATTGGCTTACGATCAAAATGTCAACACCTAGGCAAGGCAAGTTTATTTGTAGAGCACAATTCATACACAAGGCAATTCAAATAATAGTTCAAGACATAAAAGAGAAGAGTGCAAAGAAAAGCATTTCAGTCATATGCACAGCCAAACAAAACAGTTTTTAGTTTAGATTTGAACATTGCCAGAGTAGAACCTGTCTCACATCCTCAGGAAGACTGTTCCAGATTTTAGCTGCATAAAACTGAAACGCAGATTCCCCATGTTTAGTCCTGACTCTGGGACTAAACATGGGCCTCAGGACACCTAACAGCACTGACTCAAGATTTAAAGTCTGGACAAACAAATGTATAAAGGTCATTTACCAGATTGTAAAGGAGAATCATCTGAAGAGCTTTGATGAGTTGAAAGAATCCTTTGACTTGGAGAAACAGGACTTTTATAGGTATTTACAAATAAGGAGCAATTATAACCAAGAAATAAAAAAGAATGATGACCATCATAGCCCTTTGACTGAAATATTTATTAAATTTTATCAATCTGAACTTTCAAGGGGACTAATATCTAAACTGTACAAATGTATTAACAATCTGTGCAGTCACTCTACTGGTTACATTAAGGGGAAATGGGAAAGAGAGGGTCACTTTGTTCTGGCTGATGAAGAGTGGGAAAGTATATGTACATCTCAGTGGAAAACCACAAAATCACATGTTTGGAGGGAATTCAGTTGGAAAAGTGTGTCTCGCTTCTTTATAACCTCATGTCAAAGTGCCCATTACTCAGGGAAATGCAGACTGTTGGAGAGGATGTGGCAGCAGGAGGTAAACCACTATCATGTGTTTTGGACTGAGATCAATAAAGCCTTACAGACAATTTATGACATAATTATCCCACTGGATTTCAGAACTCTGTATTTGGGCCTCAGGACTCCTGCCATGGACACAATTAGCAGCTATCTCTGGAACATCCTCCTGGCAGCAGCGAAAAAGGCAAAATGGGACTAAAAACATTTAAATGAAAAAAAAAAAACGAGTGACGTGATGAAATGTGGACGTGACAAAATGTGGAAAAGTTTAAGGGTACAAACCCTATTGCAAGGTACTGATATGTGCGTGTCCACAGCCCCCCACAGTGTGCAGTATGTTACCCTCTCGTCCAGATCGTCTTCACTGTCGTACAGCTCCTGGGCCTGGCTCTCCCACACAAACTCCACGTGGATCTGAGCGTTAAACTTTCCACTCTGCGCCAGCTCCAACTGGAACAGGAACCGGTGCAGGAGAAGAAGATATCGATATCAGGAATTTTGCAATGTGAAATTAAACAGTCTGGTTTGTGCACTTGTTCTGCAATAGTGTACAAATTAAATCACATTGTGCAGGTTAATGCGGTGGAATTGTTGGCTGTGATGAGGGATTACACCGACATGTTGGATGTGATGCACTTCCTCTGCTGCTTTTTAAACACACTCGTAAAGACTCGTTCCTGACTGTGTGAGTTCTGTGAAAAAGAAGGTCTCACCAGTTCAATGCACTGTGTGTGCTGCAGCCTCCGAGCCATGTCCAGAGCTGTCTCCCCTGCAGCGTTCACTGTGGACACAAGAACCATTCAGATGTGACCAGCAGGATAAATGCGCTGAGTAGTTCTCGCTCAGAGTAAACAGCTACTCTGTTTACTGCTGCAAGGAGGGGGAGAGGGAGGGGGGGGAGAGGAAGAGAGAGAGAGGTGGAGGGAGGGAGAGAGGTGGAGGAGGGAGAGAGGGAGAGAGGGAGAGAGGGAGAGAGAGGAGAGGAGAGAGAGAGAGAGAGAGAGAGAGAGAGAGAGAGAGAGAGAGAGAGAGAGAGAGAGAGAGAGGAGAGAGAGAGAGAGAGAGAGAGAGTAGAGTAGAGAGAGAGAGAGCGAGAGAGAGAGAGAGAGAGAGGAGGAGAGAGGAGGAGAGAGAGAGAGAGAGAGAGAGAGAGAGAGAGAGAGAGAGAGAGAGAGCGAGAGAGAGAGAGAGAGAGAGAGAGAGAGAGAGAGACGAGAGAGAGAGGGTAGAGAGAGAGCGAGAGAGAGGAGTGAGAGCGAGGAGAGAGAGGAGAGAGCGAGAGAGCGAGAGAGAGGGAGAGAGAAGGAGAGAGAGAGGTAGAGTGAGGAGAGTAGACGTGAAGTCGAGAGAGAGAGAGGGAGAGAGGAGCGAGGTGAGAGAGGAGAAGAGCGAGAGCGGAGAGAGGTAGAGTGAGAGAGAGAGCGAGGAGAGAGGTAAGAGCGAGAGAGAGAGAGAGAGAGAGAGAGAGAGAGAGAGAGGAGAGCGAGAGCGAGAGAGAGGAGAGGTAGAGTGAGAGAGGTAGAGAGAGAGAGGTAGAGTGAGAGAGGTAGAGTGAGCGAGGGAGAGAGAGAGAGGGAGAGAGAGCGAGGGAGAGAGAGAGAGAGAGAGAGGGAAGAGAGAGAGAGGGGAGAGAGAGAGAGAGGTAGAGAAAGAGTAGAGAGAGAGGAAGAGAGGGAGGGAGGGAGAGAGAGAGGGGAGAGAGAGGAGAGAGGAGGGGAGAGGAGAGACAGAGAAGAGAGAGAGAGGTAGAGAGAGAGAGGTAGAGCGAGAGCGAGAGAGAGAGCGAGAGAGCGAGAGAGATAGAGCGAGAGAGCGAGAGAGAGAGAGAGAGAGCTTCATATATATAGAGTGTCTGGAGTGACAGCCAGTGTGGTCCAATAGATTTGGTTTTCCATCTAATCACTAAGCATGGACAAAATGTATGATTCATGTCAGCAAAATTGTTAAATTGAAAAAAGAGAATGAAGGTTTTGTGATTTCTGCCATGTTTTTGTGATTTCAATGCATTTTTGTCCTGTTGTGTGAAGCACTTTGAATTGCCTTGTGTACGAATTGTGCTCTACAAATACATTTGCCTTGCCTATATATTCCACACAGAAGGGGTCTCACTCCCAGAAGGAACAATAGCAGACATTGAGGATGGCTGCAAAGTACCTTGGAATACCACAGGCAAAAGGCAACCTCGAAGAGGTAACAAGGAAAGCAGCAACAGCCAAATACCTACAACGAGTAAGGCAAGTCCTAAGCCAGCTCAATGGCGAGAACAAGTCCCGGGCAATAAACAGCTATGCCCTGCCAGTGGTCAGATGCCCTGCAGGAATAATAAGGTGGCCAAAGGAAGAGCAGACCACTGATGTTAAGACATGAAAGCTGCTCACCATGCATGGAGGGTTCCACCCAAAATCCAGCACCCTGAGACTGTACACTAGCCGTAAGGAAGGAGGCCGTGGACTAGTGAGCGTGAGAGCCACTATCCAGGATGAAACATCCAAGATCCACAAGTACATCAAGGGCAAGCCCCCAACAGATGACGTGCTCAGTGAATGTCTCTGGCAATGGGGAAACAGAGGATGAGGTACTGGAGGAGGGACCATCATGGGAGGACACGCCCCTACATGGGATGTACCACCGGAACATAACTGAAGTGGCTGATATATCAAGAAATCCTACCAATGGCTAGAGCGCGGCCGGTCTGAAGGACAGCACAGAGGCACTCATCATGGCTGCACAGGAACAGGCCCTGAGCACCAAGATCTACCACACCAGACACACCTACACCCAAGGTGTAGGTTGTGCAAAGGGGCCCCGAAGACAATCCAGCACATAACTGCAGGCTGTAAAGATGCTGGCAGGGAAAGCATACATGGAGCGCCATAACCAAGTGGCAGGCATAGTGTACAGGAACATCTGTGCAGAGTATGGACTGGAAAACCCAAGGTCAAAGTGGGAAACACCTCCAAAGGTGGTAGAGAATTTTGGTTTGACCAGAGAGTTTCAAAGCATTGGTTAATGAATATGGGTAACTACAATTAACAAGATGGAATCTGAAAAGTTATTATGTTAACAGCCTATTAGACCCAATCAAACGGTTAGGCATAACAAAATGAGAAGAGAAAAGACCGAACGCTGCTCTTCGCCTGAGCGTCTGCCTTAAACCTTCTCAAACGCTACATACATGCACAAATTCCCTCCCTCAAGCCAATTCAACCCATCCATTCATCCCACATTGATCACACTCACTCCTATTCACACCACGGAGCGACTACTCTTTGCAACCGTGTCCTTTCCTTGTATTAATTCCGCTTGAACTCCTCCCTCAGCCTTGTGTGTGCGTGTGCCATGTGCGTGTTCAGAGTTCATATCTGGGGCCGCAGCTGTGTTGGTGAGGTCATTTAGATCATCTGGATGATCACACACACACACACACACATCCATATACATATATATTTATATTATGTGTGTATATGTGTATGTATGTATGTATATATATATATATATATATATATTATATATATATATATACACACACACATACACATATGTGTGTATATATATGTGTGCATATATATATAAATATATATATATACATACACACACACACATATCTATTTATATACATACACACACATATATATATATATATATAGATATATATATATATATATCTATATATATATATATCTATATATATATATATATATATATATACACATATACACATACACACACACAACACACACACACACACACACAACATACATACATACGATACATATATATATATACTGTGAGGAAAGTAAGTATTTGAACACCTGAGAAAATCAGTGTTAATATTTGGTACAGTAGCCTTTGTTTATAATTAGAGGTCAAACGTTTCGTGTAGTTCTTGACCAGATTTGCCCACACTGCAGCAGGGATTTTGGCCCACTCTCTACACAGATCTTCTCTAGATCTGTCAAGTTTATAATAAAAGGGGTTTATTGCCATTGTCAATGAACAAAATTCACAAACATAGGAACTTGCCTTGGTGTGAAAGGTGCAACATAAAACACTGAGCAATGATAAAAAACAACATAGGCAAGGCAAATTTATTTGTAGAGAGCAAATTTGTACACAAAGGCAATTCAAAGTGCTTCACACGACAGGAAAAAATGCATTAAAATCATAAAGACAAGGCAGAAATCACAAAACCTTAATTTAAAGAAATTTAAAGGTGCCATTTTCAGGGTATCCATCAAATAGTTCAAACAGACATAAAAGAGAAGAGTGCAAAGAAAAGCATTTCAGTCATATGCACAGCCAAACAAAACAGTTTTTTAGTTTAGATTTGAACATTGCCAGAGTAGAGACCTGTCTCTCATCCTCAGGAAGACTGTTCCAGATTTTAGCTGCATAAAACTGAACCGCACATTCCCCATGTTTAGTCCTGACTCTGGGCACCAGCAGGAGGCCGGTCCCTGAGGTCCTCAGAGTCCGAGATGGTTCATATGGCACTAACATGTCCGAGATGTACTTTGGTGCTAGGCCATGGAGAGACTTGTGTACAATCAGAGCTGCTTTGAAGTCTATTCTCTGAGCCACAGGGGCAGTGCAGAGACCTGAGCACAGGACTAATGTGATCGTACTTCCTGGTTCTAGTCAGGACCCGAGCAGCAGCGTTCTGGATGTACTGCAGCTGTTTTACAGCTCGTTTGGAGAGGCCAGTGAGCAGGCCGTTACAGTAGTCTAATCTACTAGAGACAAACGCATGGATAAGTCTCTCCAGGTCTGGTTTAGACACTATACTTTTGATTTTGGCAATGTTTTTTAGATGGTAAAAAGCTGCTGATGTTATTGATCTGACGTGGCTGTTAAAATTCAAGTCTGAGTCCATTATTACCCCCAGATTTCTAACTTGATGTGTAGGTTTTAGAGCGAGACTCTGGAGGTGACTGTTAACAATTTCTCTTTGTTTCTGTGGGCCAAAGATGATGATTTCAGTCTTGTCTGAGTTCAGCTGGAGAAAGTTGTTTTGCATCCACACACTGATCTGTTGGATGCAGTGACAGAGTGAATCCACTGGTCCATATTCACCTGCCGTCAGTGAAACATAGATCTGAGTGTCGTCTGCATCATTGTGATAGGACACATTCTCGCTGCGTATCAACTGACCTAACGGCAGCATGTAGAGGTTGAACAGAAGGGGTCCCACGATTGGGGTTCCAGTCCTCTAGTCTCTGTAAGAGGGTCCCATGATCGACAGTGTCAAAAGCAGCACTCAGATCTAACAGAATTAAGACTGAGGCTTTGCAGTGTTCAGGTGGATGTTCATTTGTCACCTTGACAAGAGCAGTCTCAGTGCTGTGATGAGGTCTAAAACCTGTGATGTCATTTGTCACCTTGACAAGAGCAGTCTCAGTGCTGTGATGAGGTCTAAAACCTGACTGGAAAACATCAAATGAGTTGTTTATTAAGAGGAAATCAGTGAGCTGTTGGTAAACAACCTTTTCAAGGACTTTGCCCCAAAATGGCAGCTTTTGTTTGAAGATTGAGATATTCCAGGTCTCAATATACTTCACCACATCCTTGCCCTCAGGGTCCTCTGGAATGTTTACAATTCGCAAATTACATCTGCTTTCTTGGTTCACCAGGTTGTCCAGTTTATCTGTCAAAACATGCACCTGGTTTGTCAATTCTGCCACTTTGGTTTGTAAAGTAGAGATGGTGTCCCTCAGGTCAGAGACCTCATCCTTTCAAATCAAGCATTTCCGCCAGGGCCGCGTCTATCTTTGCGTCCACTGTGTTTGTAATCTTGTAAGTAATCTTCCGTAAAGCCGCCATGATCACCGGGTCTCCCCTGCAGAAGACTCTGATCTGGATTTGGATCTGGAGTTGGGGCAGTCGCATTTGCGTAACGCGGCCGTGGCAGCAGCGGCCGGTGTAAAGGCGGCTCAAACTCCCGCTCTTGTCTCAGCTGTCCTTGAATGCAGACGTGTTTTCCTCTGCTCCCGCTGCTGCCTGCTACTTTTGCCTCTCTCGTCGTGTGTTTTCTCTTTTTCCCTCTAAATCACAGTGCGCTGGATCACCTGTTGTTCTCCAAAATAATGGATCTGATTGATTGGTCTCCGAGATGCATTGGATAAAGTTTTTTCCCAGAGAAAAGCTTCCCCGGGAGAAGCAACCTGTCCCGACGGGACGTCCACAGCGGGGTACATACGGGACTATTACAAGAACTGGCAGGTTCTATGCATCGAGCCCCTGCTCATTGAAGATGTGGAGGACCTATTCAGATTTGGATTTATGATAGCAGGATTCCTCCTCATTGGGCTCGGAGTCGCACTGGTCCATCGGAAAATTGGGAAGACAGAAAAATTCACCCAACAACTGTCTGACATTCAACATCAAAGGGCTTTTTGGATTTGAGTGAAAGAATGAAAGGACTCGAACAGAGACTTGAGCACACGGCACGGTGCAACTCACTGATCTGAACCGTAACATCTTATTTCGGACCATGGAGATGCAAAAGACTTTGGGGGATTCAATCAAGGAAACTGGAACTTTTGGCTGTCGGACGGAGTAACTCAATGACTCGAGCTGATCGCACACAGAGGACCAGAAACGATTGGATTATTTGATTGTAAATCATTGATCAACGAAATGCATTAAAGTACTTATTTCTCCTTTCACTGCTGTGCCCTTGTATCTCTAAGATAAGATAAGATAAGATCACCTTAATTTGTCACACAATGGGGAAATTCCACTGTTGCAACAAAGGGTACAGAAACAGATTAGGCACAGTATAATAATAAAAACAGATAACTTAGAAAAAGAAAACTCTTATAAAAAACTTTTATAATCTTAATAATAACACTCTTATTACAGCTGTCATATGGACAGAAAATATTGCACCAGGAGTATATAACAGTATTGCAGGAGTATAAACAGTATTGCACAGAAGTATAACAGTATTGCACAGAGTATATAACAGTAATTGCACAGAAGTATAACAGTATTGCAGGAGTATGACAGTATTGCACAGGAGTATAACAGTATTGCAGGAGTATGACAGTATTGCACAGGGGTATAACAGTATTGCACAGGATTATGAAAGCTGACACGTTCAGGACTCAGTGTTTGTTGTAAAGTCTGACAGCAGCAGAAGGAAAGACCTGTGAAACCTCTCCTTCACACAGCGAGGGTGGATCAGTCTGTCACTGAAGCTGCTCTCCAGAGCGGACAGAGTGTCCTGCAGGGGGCGACACTCATGGTCCAGCATAGACGTGAGTTTAGCCAGGACCCTTCTGTCCCCCACCTCCTGCACAGAGTCCAGAGCACAGCCCAGGACGGAGCTGGACTTCTTGATGACTTTGTCCAGCTTCTTCCTCTCTGTGATGCTGCTGCTTCAGCAGACCACACCGTACAGGAGGGCTGATGCCACCACCGAGTCGTGGAAGGTCCTCAGGAGTGGCCCTGTCACTCCAAAGGACCGGAGTCTTCTCAGGAGGTAGAGTCGACTCTGGCTCTTCCTGCACAGTGCATCTGTGTGATGAGTCCAGTCCAGTTTGTGGTTCAGATGAGCACCCAGGTACTTGTGTGAGTCCACTCTCTCAATGCCCCCTCCCAGGATGTTCACTGGTGAGGGGGCAGCAGAGTGGCGTCACCCCTCGTCCAGGATCCACTCCGACAGGTCGTGGTCCACACCAGCCGTCTCCAGCTTGTCCCTCAGGAGCAGAGGCTGGATGGTGTTGAAGGCACTGGAGAGATCAAAAAATAGGATCCTCACAGCGCTGCCAGGTTTCTCCAGGTGAGAGAGAGCGCGGTGCAGCAGGGAGATGACGGCGTCCTCCACTCTGATGCCAGGCCGATATGCAAACTGCAGCGGGTCCATGGCTGAGCTCACGGTGGAGCGAAGGTGGTCCAGGACCAGCCGCTCCAGTGTCTTCATCAGATGGGACGTGAGAGCCACTGGCCTGAAGCTGTTGAGGTCTTTGTCGCGTGGTGTATTGTGCACTGGTACCACACAAGAGGTCTTCCAGACCTGTGGTACCACCCTCAGCTTCAGGCTCATGTTGAAGACATGCTCCATAACTCACACAGTTCATCTGCGCAGAACTTAAGGAGCCTGATGCCGTCTGGTCCTGCTGCCTTCCTTGTTTTAATCCTCTTCATCTCTCTCCTCACCTGTGCTGCAGTGACAGCAAGTGGTTGGCCGGGGGACCGTGTGCTGGGGGGATGGGTGAGTCCAGGTGGAGAGGTGAGCTGAAAGGTCGAAGCAGAGGTGTAAAGAGAAACAGGTGTGGGGCATTGTCCAGCTGTGGAGGTGAGAGCATGCAGCTGTGCAGGGGGGAGGGGTGATTGATCAAATCTCAGGTGAGGACCTCAGGGACCGGCCTCCTGCTGGTGCCCAGAGTCAGGACTAAACATGCGGAATCTGCGTTTCAGTTTTATTCAATTTTCAATTCAATTTATTTTTGTAACGCCCAATATCACAACAGTAGTTGCCTCGAGGGGCTACAGTGGAAAACAAAATAAACAGTGTTCATAAGGACTTGGAAATGTCCCAGCGTCCTGTGTCCTTAGACCCTCCTTCTCGGCCAGGAAAAAACTCCCAAATCTCTTTGGGAAAAAGTAGAAACCTGTAGGAGTTCCACAGTGAAGGAGAGATCCGACTCCCTCGGACGGACAGGCGGACACGCCTCAATTTGCAGATACACGGTGGATTTTATGCACCAAAATCCTGGAACAGTCTTCCTGAGGATGTGAGACAGGCCTCTACTCTGGCAATGTTCAAATCTAAGCTAAAAACGGTTTTGTTTAGCTGTGCATATGTCGGTGTAATCCCTCATTCGTCCAGGAGTGTTCCATTGTAGAAAAAGATTCAGTTGTAGTCATCTGGACTCTGTTTTCTAAAACAGAGTCCATGATCCAAGATGGCGCCGCAGACGGATGCCCTGGCCTTTCTGTGCTCTTTGTTATGTCTATTATGTTTGTAAATTGTGTGTCTGCGTGCTCTTACACCCGTGAAGAGCTCTTGTCCTTCCGCACAAAAACTCCTACGGACCTAGTTCCAGTTTTTTTAGTTTCTGCTGCTGAATTAGCCCTTCTTTTGGCTAAAAGAGTGAGACGCCGCAGGCGAGGAAAACGTGCGGGGGTCCTCGTACGGCTCAGGAGACGCGGTACACGGACGCCCTTACCTGGGATTTTCCTCTCCAACGTTCGCTCACTCTCCAACAAAATGGACAAACTGGCGCTGCTGATGAGACGAAACAGAGACTTTTCTTCATCTCCTGTTTTGTGCTTCACGGAGACGTGGCTCAGTGAGCCGATCCCGGACGGCGCCGTGCAGCTCGAGGGGTTTTGCCTCTTTCGTGCGGATCGTCATAAAGGTCTCTCCGGGGGTAAAACACGCGGCGGAGGAGTCTGTTTCTACATCAACAACGCCTGGTCTTCAGATGTGACTGTGATCTCCAAACACTGCTCTCCTGATCTGGAATATCTCTTTATTAACTGCAAACCATTCTACTCGCCACGTGAGTTCGCCTCATTCATTCTGGCTGTTGTTTACATCCCGCCGAGCGCAAACGTGCACGTGGCACAGCGCGCGCTCGCGGACCAGATTCTGAGTGTGGAGCGGACCTTCCCGGACTCCTTGTGTATTATCCTGGGTGATTTTAACAAGGGGAATCTCAGCCACGAACTACCAAAATACAGACAGTTTATTAAAGTCCCGACCAGAGAGCAGAACACGCTGGATCACTGTTACACAACAGTCAGTAACGCCTTCCGCGCCGTGGCTCGCGCTGCTCTCGGCTTCTCAGATCACGCCATGGTTCACCTGATCCCCACGTACAGGCAGAGGCTGAAGCTCTCAAAACCTGCAGTGAGGACCTCTAGAAGTGGACCAATGAGGCAGTGGAGGAGCTACGTGCGTGTTTGGACATTACAGACTGGGAGGTTTTCAGAGCTGCCACAGAGAGTTTGGATGAGTACACGGACACTGTGACGTCATACATTCGATTCTGTGAGGACAGCATCATACCAACACAAACCAAAGTCACTTTCAACAATGACAAACCCTGGTTCACTCCAAAACTGAGGCAGTTAAGGCAGCAGAAGGAGGCAGCGCACAGGGCTGGTGACAGGGGGCGCTACAAAGACGCAAAGTATGGATTTAGCAAAGAGGTTTCTCGAGCGAGATCACAGTACAATACGCGTCTGAAGCAGCAGTTCTCTGACAACAACCCCGCCTCCGTGTGGAGGGGGCTCCGGCTCCTCACCAACCACAAGCCCCGAGCCCCCCCTGCTGCAGACAATCGAAAACTGGCTGAGCAACTTAACACCTTCTACTCCAGGTTTGATGTGACCACCCCTCCCCCACGGTGGCCACCTCCGCCAACCCAAACCTGGTCACCCCCACCTCCCCCACCACCCTCTCAGTTCAGGAACAGGATGTTCACAGGCTATTTCGGAAATCCAACCCCCGAAAAGCTGCTGGACCAGACGGCGTCTCTGCCGCTACATTAAGACATTGCGCACGAGAGTTAACCCCCGTCTTCACAGACATTTTTAACACCTCCCTGGGGTCATGCCATGTCCCAGCCTGCTTCAAGTCTGCCATCATTGTCCCTGTCCCCAAGAAGCCCCGGATCACTGGACTTAATGACTACAGGCCTGTGGCGCTGACGTCTGTAGTCATGAAGTCATTTGAACGCCTGGTCCTGCCCCACCTCAAGTCCTTCACCTCCTCCCTGCTGGACCCCCTGCAGTTCGCCTACAGAGCCAACAGGTCTGTGGACGACACCATCAACCTGGCACTCCACTTCATCCTGCAGCATCTGGACTCCCCGGGAACCTACGCCAGGATCCTGTTTGTGGACTTCAGCTCTGCGTTCAACACCATCCTCCCTGCTCTGCTCCAGGACAAGCTCTCCCAGCTCAACGTGCCTGACTCCACCTGCAGGTGGATCACTGACTTCCTGACGGATCGGAGGCAGTGCGTGCGGCTGGGGAAGAATGTCTCAGACACTCGGACTATCAGCACAGGAGCTCCACAGGGCTGTGTACTTTCTCCTCTGCTCTTCTCCCTGTACACAAACTGCTGCACCTCCAGCCACGACTCCGTAAAACTCATCAAGTTTGCGGACGACACCACCCTCATCGGGCTCATCTCGGACGGGGATGAGTCCGTCTACAGGAGGAGGTGGACCGGCTGGTGTCCTGGTGCAGCGGTAACAATCTGGAGTTCAACGCCCAGAAGACAGTGGAGATGATCGTGGACTTCAGGAAAGCCACAGCCCCCCAGCCCCCCCTCATCATGACAGACTCCCCCATCACCACCGTGGACTCCTTCCGCTTCCTGGGCACCACCATCACCCAGGACCTCAAGTGGGAGCCCTCCATCAGCTCCCTCATCAAGAAGGCCCAGCAGAGGATGTACTTTCTGCGGCAGCTGAGGAAAGCCAAGCTGCCAGTACAGATGATGGTGCAGTTCTACACGGCCATCATTGAGTCCATCCTCACCTCCTCCATCACCGTGTGGTACGCTGGAGCACAGCCAGGGACAAACAGAGACTACAGCGCATTGTGCGCTCTGCTGAGAAGGTGATCGGCTGCAGACTTCCATCTCTGCAGGACCTGTACGTCTCCAGGGCTCTGGGACGAGCAGGTCGGATCACAGCTGACCCTTCTCACCCTGGACATGGTCTGTTTGAACCACTCCCCTCAGGCAGGAGGCTACGGTCCATCCGGACCAGAACCTCCCGCCACAAGAATAGTTTCTTTCCCTCTGCTGTTGGACTCATGAACACTTGAAAACACCTGTCACTTTAACTGCAATATTCAACCACTCACTGCACTGTCACTTTCTGCACTATAACTTTAAACATAACTGTAAACTTGTGTACATAGAAATGCCTATTTTTATTTTTATTGTATAGTAATTTTAAATTGTTTCCTAATGCATGCCCTTTTTTGATTGAATATATGTTGTTTTATTATTACTCAGTGTTTTATGTTGCACCTTAAGGCTGAGACAAGTTCCTACGTTTTTGAATTTTGTTCATTGACAATGGCAATAAACTCTTTTCTGATTCTGATTCTGATCTGATGACTACAACTGAATCTTTTTCTACAATAGCTGTGCATATGACTGAAATGATTGTATTTGCACTCTTCTCTTTTATTTCTTAAACTATTCTACTCTTTTTTTCCCTGTTGTGTGAAGCACTTTGAATTGCCTTTGTGTACAAATTGTGCTCTACAAATAAACTTGCCTTGCCTTCATGCATGTCTTTCTATGTCCCATCTGTCATCAAGTCACGTTCCTATGTTGTGAATTTTGTTCACTGACAATGGCAATAAATATATCCTGATTCCTGATTCCTGAGTGCGCAGAGGCTAGCGCTGGAGCAGAGTTAGCTAGCTTGGGGGCAGCATTTCTGCTCAGTGGCATTTTTTTCTTCTTGTTTTTTTTAGACATGTTCACAAGATAAATGTCTAGCCTCTTCATGTCTGCTCCCTCGTGTAAATATGGGGTCTTCCCAGGTGAACTCGTAATAAAGACGGATTACTTCCACGGATACGAACGCAGCCGAACAGACACGTCCGCACTAAGCCGCCATCATCCCGGAAGTCCTGAGCTGGTATTTTAACTTTTTCTTGACAAACTGCCACTTCCCACCAAGCAAAGTCATAATTTGACCTCTACACGTTTACTATCGACTCGTGTTGAAAATCATTTAAATATAATAAATATAAATAATTCTCCTCCCTACCTGTGTGCAGAGCAGCCTTAGCCTTGAGCAGTAACTTGAGCGCCTCTGTTTTGTGATGCAAGACGCTGTAGTGCAGAGCTGTGTTGCCCTCACTCGTCCTCTTCTCCACGCAGTTACTGTAGGCAGCACACAAACTGTAAAGTTCTGCATAGTTACAAAGTACTTTGCTCTTTTTAAAAGCCAGTGGTGCTTCTGACCTGTTCTGACAGAGGAAGTCCACCAGGGCCAGGGAGCTCTTCTCCTCCAGACGCACAGCCAAGTGCAGAGCCGTTTCTTTCAGCTGCTGAAACATCACCAAAAACAACTATAAGCCATGAAGCCTTGTGTTATTCAAAGTTTGGGTTATGAATTCACTCAGATTAATGCATACTTTATTAGAGATGATTAAATCTGTGTTAATCTTTGATTTGGGTTTGAACCATTTGGAGTGAAAATATCTCCTAAAAGCGTTATAAAAATCTAAAGTGTACATGAATTCTGATGCATTTAAATAGAGATCTAAGCGCTAAGAAAACATATGAACTTTTTGTTACATCGTCCAACTACCAAATAAAACTGGCTGTGTGTGTGTGTGTGTGTGTGTGTGTGACTGTGTCTCAGACCAGATGCCCCTGACCTGTGGGGTGCCCCAAGGGTCAATCCTGGGACCCCTTCTGTTCACCCTCTACATGCTGCCGTTAGGTCAGTTGATACGCAGCGAGAATGTGTCCTATCACAATTACGCAGACGACACTCAGATCTATGTTTCACTGACGGCAGGTGAATATGGACCAGTGGATTCACTCTGTCACTGCATCCAACAGATCAGTGTGTGGATGCAAAACAACTTTCTCCAGCTGAACTCAGACGAAGACTGAAATCATCGTCTTTGGCCACAGAAACAAAGAGAAAGTATTAGCAGTCACCTCCAGAGTCTCGCTCTAAAACCTACACATCAAGTTAGAAATCTGGGGGTAATAATGGACTCAGACTTGAATTTTAACAGCCACGTCAGATCAATCACATCAGCAGCTTTTTACCATCTAAAAAACATTGCCAAAATCAAAAGTATAGTGTCTAAACCAGACCTGGAGAGAGACTTATCCATGCGTTTGTCTCTAGTAGATTAGACTACTGTAACGGCCTGCTCACTGGCCTCTCCAAACGAGCTGTAAAACAGCTGCAGTACATCCAGAACGCTGCTGCTCGGGTCCTGACTAGAACCAGGAAGTACGATCACATTAGTCCTGTGCTCAGGTCTCTGCACTGGCTCCCTGTGGCTCAGAGAATAGACTTCAAAGCAGCTCTGCTTGTATACAAGTCTCTCCATGGCCTAGCACCAAAGTACATCTCGGACATGTTAGTGCCATATGAACCATCTCGGACTCTGAGGACCTCAGGGACCGGCCTCCTGCTGGTGCCAGAGTCAGGACTAAACATGGGGAATCTGCGTTTCAGTTTTATGCAGCTAAAATCTGGAACAGTCTTCCAGAGGATGTGAGACAGGTTCTACTCTGGCAATGTTCAAATCTAAACTAAAAACTGTTTTGTTTGGCTGTGCATATGACTGAAATGCTTTTCTTTGCACTCTTCTCTTTTATGTCTTGAACTAAGATTGTGATTTCTGCCATGTCTTTGTGATTTTAATGCATTTTTTCCTGTTGTGTGAAGCACTTTGAATTGCCTTGTGTACGAATTGTGCTCTACAAATAAACTTGCCTTGCCTTGCCTTGTGTGCGTGCATTGGACTGACCGGTGTGTGTGTGTCAGACGTGGGAAGGGGCTTGACCAGGTCTTGACCCTCTGCATACAGCTGCAGGAGTGCACTCATGTCCCGAGTCCTGACCGCGTCGTACAGTCGGCCTGGGTCTGACTCCTCCCTCTTCACCACGTACCGCCGCTCAGCATACTTTGTCACAATGTACTCTTTTCTGGCATTCCTGCACTCAGCACAAACACGCTTACAGTGAGTAACTTGTGACTACATTTGTTAAGGATGACCCCATATTGGCAGAACTGAGAGAACCCACGGTAACACAGAGAGGACATGCAGACTCCACCCAGAGATCATGTGATGTGATGTTCGCCCGGGAATCGAACCCATGATCTCCTTCTTGGGAGGCAAGCTCTAACCGCTTTGCCACCGTGCACCCTATATTTTTTTTTTATTTCATTTTAAAAACACTCAACACACACAAACAAGAAAAAAATCATGATAAAAGACATCCAGATAAAACTAAGGCACACAAACGCCGAAACAAAATTGGTCCAAAGTCAGTCAAATTTGTCCAATTTGATTCCATGTTCCATGTGTCAATTATGATGTCGATCCAGTCCTTTATGGTTGGCGCAATTAGTGTCATTCATTTTATTGTGAAGGCCTTTTCCCTACTGTCAGGAGTGTACTCCAAAGATATCCATTTATTGTGTCAATAGTGGGAGTTTTGAGGCCCAATTACATAGTTCTAATAATGCGTGGGATGATGCTGTAAAAAAATTGTCTGCAATACCTTGTTCATTTCAGTCCAATACAATAGACTTTTTCCTGCATTGCAGTGCCACCGCTCCCATTACACACATAACACGCAGAGGGTAAGGCATCAGGTGCTCAGAGGGGCACCACCAGCCTGACCAGGCCCATTTGGATTGAATGGCAGAATGTGCCGTTTGTGCAGCAGCAGCACTGTTCCTTTTACAATCAAACGTGGAGCATATATAGTAGGCCTACTTTGTCTTTAGTTGTCATTCAAACTAACTCTAGGACTCGAGTGACGTCGCCACTCTCGCTCCAAAGCGAGTTGGAGATGTGCACGGGCAGCTCCACTGAACAAGCCCCATTTTAAACAGGCGCAGAGATTAGGGGCACAGTGAGGGCGGTTTAACCTCCATATACCTATTATTTGATCCACAAGGAGCAAAACGGTCTATCAGATGATAAAAATCAGCCTCATATTCAATTAGAAAGAGTAAAAAAGAGTAAATGACACAAGACATGTGAACTGCAGAGCTGACACGGCAGCGTGTGCAAAGCCAAGTGGTTCAGCTTCTTTCAAATGTCTAAATCATGTTTTCATAAATGCGACAGAAAGGGTCAATAGTCTGTAGTGTTTATAGAGCCTCGATCTGTTCTGCAGAAGAGCAGGAGGAGGCCTTCAGGTGGCGCTAGAGCAGGAATTTAGGGACTGTGGGAGGATGGGACGTAATTTTATTACATCTAAAATGCACCAGAATACAGGAAATTAAATGATCCCCAAGCCCCTTTAGGATTAGGATTCAAGCAATATATACAATTAAATGATCTATAGATATAATTAAAAAAAAGAAAGACAATTATTATTATTTTTCTTTAAAATATGTATTTTTTAACTAGTTCGAAGGGGTTGTTGGGGCTATGGGGGCACCACTGCATTTCTGCTTAGGGCACTCAAATGGCTAGCAGTGCCCCTGCTCCATTGTGATGTACATGTATTTTCTCGTTCTTCATCAGTCAGAACAAAATTACATTCTGGAGACCAGGGTTACGGAGTTAGAAGCACGGATCCGCTGTTTGAAGGAGCTTAAGTCAAGCTATAGCCAGGTTGTAGCATCAGGCTTACCGGACCATGCAACAGGGCGCAGCGATAGCATTAGCAGTGCAAGCAAGACTAAGACTAGCCCCTCAGTGCCTCCCGCGCAGCCGGGACTAGACCAGGATCAAAATAGGGACCAATTTGTGGCCAGTCTACAATAGGTTTGCTCCCCTCAGCGATCACACGCCCGCTGAATGGACTCGTGATACTCTGGTAATTGGAAGTTCTATAGTCAGAGACGTGAAGCTACCAGCGTCAAGTGTTAGATGTTTACCAGGGGCCAGAATGGGTGACATCGAAGGAAACCTGGTTATCTACTTGGTGCCCTAATGTAGTCTTTGTTGAAAATTGGAGTGCGTTTTGGGGAAAGCCCGGGCTCATACGCAGGGATGGCATCCATCCGACTTCGGAGGGTACATCCCTTTTAGTTCGGAATTTGACCAATAGTAAATGGTTGCATTTATATAGTGCTTTTCAAACTTCAAGGCACTCAAAGCGCTTTACATCAAGGAACCAGTCACCCAAGATAGTCTTAGTCATTTACAGTGCCCACCCAGGGATGAGCTCCGGGCACAGAGCAGCAGTGTAAGACGCCCCTCTGTCGCTGAGCTCTCGCCCGCTCTGTCACAAATTAAGTGTTCAGACTCAAGGCAGATAGAGACTGTGTGTGTCCCTCGTGCCAATAATGTCAAAAAGTCAAACCTCAGAAAAGCTAGTTCAGACGTCAGACCAAAGAACTTATAATAATAATAGCGCTCACAAATGAACAAGATGATTATGTCAGACTAAATGAGTCCAGCCCACCCACTCATGTTAACTTTCAGACCCCCAGGTGCACAGGCCGAGGTGGTGGTGTGGCAGTGGTCTCACACTCAAGCCTATTCTTGAGTCCTAAAATTAATAATGCATTTAGCTCATTTGAAAGCATCATGCTATCAATCACATGTCCAAATTGGAGAAACCAAAAAGGAGTCCTGTTCGTGGTTCTTTCCCTATTCAGAGTTTTAACAACTCACAGTCACAAGCACACTCTAGATCTTGTTCTAACATATGGAATGGAGATTAGTGACCTCATTGTCTTCCCTCAAAACCCCATACTGTCAGATCATTTCCTAATCACCTTTCAGTTTGTTCTAAAAGATTATCCAGCCCCACAAAATAAAGTCATAATGAAAAGGACAATATCGGAAAAATCTATCTCAAAGTTCAAAGAAATAATAGAGCCAATATTCAGCGACATGTCATGTGATCATGTCATGTGATCATGTCATGTGATCATGTCATGTGATCATGTCATGTGATCCTGCTGAGAACGGCCTTTGTCCCAGTGTAAGTGATCAATTTGTCGACTTGACCATGAACTCTCTGAAGTCCGCTCTTGATGTTGCAGCTCCACTAAAGCAGAAGGTCATTAGGCCAAAACGCGCCTCCCCATGGTACAATGAAGAACTGCGTTCACATAAACAAAGAGTTAGAAAATCAGAAAGACCATTTCGTCGCTCCCACACGGAGGAATCCCTAAAAGCATGGAAAATCTGCCTACTGTCCTATAAGCAGGCTCTGCGTAAGGCCCAAACCAGATACTATTCAAATTTAACAGAAGTCAACAAAAATAAAACACACACTGTCACAGCGCAGTAGAGCCGTCACTCCCAGCTACTCTCAGCTCTAATGATTTTCTTCTATTTTTTAACAATGAAATATAAACAATCAGAGATAAATTAGATGAAACTCCTCCCACTATTAGCCCTGAACAAGCCCAAGCTGTAAAACTAGTGTCCCATATAAATCCATCAGTAACACTAGAAAGGTTCACTGCTGTTGATCAAGCAGAGAGAACTTCAGCCATTATGTCCTCTAAAACGTCAACTTGTAAGATGAGATAAGATCACCTTTATTTGTCCCACAATGGGGAAAGTCCAGTGTTGCAACAAAGGGTACAGAAACAGATTATGCACAGTATAATAATAAAAACAGATAACTTAGAAAAAAGAAAACTATAATCTTAATAGTAATAACACTCTTATTTACAGCTGACATATGGACAGAAAATATTGCACCAGCATGATTGACATTGTGTCACAGCATTGCAGGAGTATGACAGTATTGCACAGAAGTATAACAGTATTGCGCATGATTATGAAAGCTAAATGACATGTTCAGGACTAACAGTGTTTGTTGTAAAGTCTGACAGCAGCAGGAAGTAAAGACCTGTGGAACCTCTCCTTCACACAGGATCAGTCTGTCACTGAAGCTGCTTGTATTCTAGACCCGATTCCAAGCAGACTCCTCAAAGACATTCTCCCCCTAATTATAGATTCTATTCTTAATATAATAAATACTTTACTAAAAAGTGGTTATGTTCCACAGTCCTTCAAACATGCAGTCATTAAACCGCTTCTGAAAAAGCCTCATCTTGATCCTGACCAGTTGGTAAACTACAGACCTATTTCAAATCACCCTTTGTCTCTAAAATCCTTGAAAGAGTTGTAGTTAAACAGCGTTGTCGCCATCTACAGGACCATAACTTATTCGAAGTTTTCCAGTCAGGGTCCAGAGCCCCCCACACACTGAAACTGCACTAGTTAAAGTCACAAATGATTTGTTATTAGCTGCTGACGATGGACTGGTCTCAATCCTGGTTCTATTGGACCTCAGTGCAGCGTTCAATACCATCGACCACAACATTCTACTGCAGAGGTTACAATGTGATGTGATCCATAGTCTGTTCATTGCTTTTCCTTCTTCTTCTCCCACTTCCCCGACGGGAGTGGAGCAGACACATCGATGACCTGCGGATCCAAATGCTCCTCAACTGCCTGGAGAAACGGTCTCTACTACATATGAACGGTTTTTTCATCGGCCTCAAAGAACTGGTTCTGCTCTTGAGCGGGTCCAGCTCCACCGTCTATCTGCAAATTGAAGCGCATCCGCCTGTCCGTCCGACGGAGTCGGATCCCTCCTTCCTTGTTTCAAAATAAAAGTACACTGGCCAAGTACCTTAAGTACCTTGACCAAGATCTCTTTTTTAAAGCACTTACAAAAATAATAATAGTAATCCCTCATTTGTCCAGGAGTGTTCCGTTGTAGAAAAAGATTCAGTTGTAGTCATCTGGACTCTGTTTTAGAAAAACAAAACGTTTCGACTCTCATCCAAGAGTCATTCTCAATCAGTGAAACAAGTCTGAGAACTCAGGTTTTTTATCCTACTCTGTGACAATAGGCCCATCCCATCCCATTTGGTTTCGATGGCCCGTTATCAGGGTTCCCGCCCTGTGGGCAGGGCTGTTTCACAGGTTGAGAATGACTCTTGGATGAGAGTCAAAATGTTTTGTTTTTCTACGCGGCGCGTACAAACGTTGAGTAGACGCTCATTTAAAATGAACCGCCACAGGATATTCACTTCCATTGCGCCTGATGGAACATTTGTGTTCGCTGATCCTCCGTTTCAGTTTCCTTTAGGTTTTGCCGACATAGGCCAGGCCACAGGGACATGGTAAAAGATATACAATGTGTGTGTGGATGCGCATGTGATAATGCTCTTTGATAAAGAACTTTTTTCCGGAGTGAGGATGTTGGAAGTGGTTCATTTTTATAGTGTTGTTACATTGTGCGCAGTTTTCCACATCTGTAGTTTCCATTTTGGAGGGAGAGACAGGAGCGTTTGACTGGGTGTCGCAGCAGGGGTGACATTGGCATGGACGAGGTGATCTCTCAAATTTTTGCCCCTTCAGTTGACAAACAGGGGTGGATGTCGGAACGTAGAGAGTTCCGGATCAGAATTGAGGATGTGCCATTGTTTCCTGAATATGGTTCTGATGGCTGCAGAATGTGAAGAGAACTGGGTTATACAAGTGACAGAGAAATGTTTGTGCTTTTTAACGTTTTTTTTCATTAAGTCAGAGCGTGTTTTCTTTGAGGCCCTGTCGTAGGCTTCATCGACTACAGTGGCTATCCTCACTGTAGGAACCTGCTTTTCATCTCCTGAGTCCTTCTCATTGAAGTCATCGTTGGAGTGGCATATTCTACGAAGCCTCAAAAATTGACTAATGGGTAAGCTTTTTTTCAACAAGGTCGGGTGGAAGCTGGACGCTAGTAATAAGGTATTTCTATCTGTGTCTTTTCTATAGAGTGTAGTGATGATGGTCCCGCTGTCTTTAATCACTTGCATATCCAAGAAATTTACCCCTTTACTTTTTCTCTTTACTGATTTGAGGTGTGAAAAAAGGCTGGGCACAAAACTGTTGAGCAGAGCTATGAAATCTGTGACCTCATGAATACTGCCCCTGAAGATACTAAAAATATTGTCAATGTATCTGTACCATTCTATAATTTTTGATAAATGGGGATTGCTGGTACCATTAAAGACAAATTTATTTTAAGTGTCCAACAAATAAATTGCCGTAATTGGGAACACATATTGTGCCAATACTTGTGCCAGCAACTTGTAAATAAAAGTCTTTTTCAAAGCTAACGTAGTTGTGCTTCATAATTAACTATCAACTTCAAAATAGATAATAATAATTTGGAGGGTTGGATTCATCACAGCGTTGTTGGAGGTAGAAATCAAGAGCCTCCAAGCCTCCGGTGTGTGGTATGTTAGTGTACAGGCTTGTGATGTCCTTAGTTAACAGGAGGGCCTAGTCTGGTAAATCTTTTATGTTAGCACATTTCTCTATGAAGTCTGTGGGGGCACCAGCCATTGATTAGGTATTTAACAATTAATAATCACTATAATCGACTATCTAAATGAATGAATGAATGAATAAAAAAAAAATGTTGCTCGTTAATCTGAAGGTTGGTGAGAACGTAACCGTGACATTGACCCCTTTTATACAAAACAGTTAAAATGAACGTGCAGAACACAAGAACATTATGTACAGTAAATTGATCTTGTGGACAAAGTCTGTAATCAGATGAATGTTTTCTAAAATCACATGGCATTTTAGATTTTGTCTTTGGAGAGAAAATGGCTCTGAGTTAATTTTAATCTTAAAGCAGTCATTCAATGGAAAAATTCAAAGCATGAAGTTTCTGCTCCTGCAGAGACACCATAAATCTCCACGTAGGGATTGTACGTGGTTGCACCTTATCCTATCACCATGGCAACATTCAGTCATCGGCAGGTCACTACACTTCTCAGCGTCTAAACTAATTAATTTCACCTTTGTTTTGATGTTTTGTTCTTTGTTTGGTAAAGAACATTTTATTAACTATTTCCTTTGAGGTTAAGTGATTAATTTCTCCTCTTATCTTTTTAATTTCCTGTAGCATTTGAGGACTATCCTTCTTGGCATGATCTACCTCCAGCATTTTTTTTTTGCTTCAGATCATTTAGCTTTTTCTCCCTTGATTTGTTTTTCGCCGAGTCTATGGCTATAATTTAAACATCTCAAAACTGCTTTAGTGTCATCCCAGAGGATGGGTGGGGAAGTTTCCCCATTATCATTTTCCTCCAGATACGTCTTAGTATCATTTCAAATTTTTTTGCAAAACCAAAAAGGTCATAAAGCTGGCAAGCATTTTTCCTTCAAGTCTACAGTAATGTAGATAGGAGCATGATCACAAGTCTATTGTGCTGTCTCTATTAATTAAAAAAGTAGTAGATTCTAGAGTCGAGTCAATCAGTCCTATATTTACGGAATTTATTATTTATTGTTCCTCCAAGTGCCTCTTGAGTTTGACACGTCTAATGTGGGTTGAACACAAAGATTCCAATCACCGCCACAGATTAGGGTTCCCTCAGAGTGGTTTGCAATCAGGTCCATAATATTAGTAGAGAAAAAGACATCACTCCCTGGAGGGGCATACACATCTACTTAAGTAAAAACCTTTCCAATGAATTTGTTACTTTAACCAGAACATATCTGCTTTCTTTGTCTTAACATTCAAAACCTCTCTGTATGGTGAATAATACAATTTCTTATAACAAAATTAAGCGAATTTGTTATATTTTATGGTTAAATGTGTTTCCTGTAAATGCATATTTTCACATTTTTGTTAATATTTTTGGTCATTTGATTGAGTTCAATATGCTGGTAACGTATGTTACAAAATGCAACTTGTAACTTTTCCAATGAAATTGGGTGTATTGTATTAATTTTTACTATTAATTTATTAATGCAACACAAAACACAAAAACTACACAAACACAAAACAGAAGAAAATATACAATGAAAAACAAAAGGTTCATGCCAAAAACATGCACCGAAGCCAAAACCTGATTGTATAAAAGATCAAAAAGATCAAGTGTGTTTGACTGTTTATGGATCGTATTCTAATTACATATACAGGTTTTGTGTATTTTTTGATAGTAGCTTCTCAGATAAGTAGATGCTTAAACAAGCATAGCTTAACGCTTATTTTACTTTATTAGAGTTATTGCAAGACCATTATCAAAACATTCATAAGTGGACCTCTTCCAAACATCGACAGGAAGATAAACAAGTTTAGCTGAACACATGGCTGTCCAAAGAGTGTGCAACAAGAGGATTGCACTATGTTGAGAACTTCTATCTATTCTGGAAACGAGAGGACCTGTTTAAGAGAAATGTGTAAGGATCGTCTTGTGTTTGTTGTAGGGCTGCAACGATTACTCGGGTAAATCGAATAATTCGATTACAAAAAAGCTTCGATTATTATTTTATTGCCTCGATGATTCGTTTAATTTACTTATTTAATCAAAAACCCGTGAATCTGTGGCGCGCGGAGCGCACGGAATGACGAAGGCGCAACAGGAAGAGAGCGGCGCGTTTTAAACTCACGAGTGCGACTGGGAAGAGTTTTGATGAGTGAAAGAGCCATGGATCTATTATAATAATCCCGAGCTGCAACTCTAAACAACCACATCTAGCTCCGCCCACCCCAGCCCCCGCCGCTTCGACACGCCACGCCACCGCGGACCCCCGCGCTCCCCCACTCAACAACTCTGCTTCCCAGTCACAGTCGTACTTTTAAACAGCCAATGCACATGGAAACAGCACGGAGGACCGCGGTTATGTTAGAATAATCTGTTTGTGAACAGAAAGTCCGAGACGCGGAGGCCAAAGTGACCGGCACAGGAGCCAAAACACCAGGACCACCGGTCCCACCCAACATAACGTTTTACAAATGTCTTATTTTAAGTGATGTGACAGAGCTACTGTAACTGTTTACAATCTATGACAAGTTAATTAAGTCCTTTATATATATTCTTTATAAATAAACAGAACAGTTTTGGGGACAAATGTATATGAAATTAAGAATAAAATGTGTTATTTTAAGCAGAAATTCCTTATTTTGTATTTGTTTATTACTATGAACTATAGCGTTTATCTAAAAAATGATCTAATATGCGTTTAAATGGTTTACTGAATGTACAAAGCATTTACCGATTACTCAAAGAAAAGAATCGATAGATTACTCGATTACTAAAATAATCGATAGCTGCAGCCCTAGTTTATTATTTAATATATACTGTCTGATCATTGTGGATTAGGTTTGGGAGTATTTGTTCCATTCTTTTGGACATAATTGAAGTGTATAAATGATAGTCTACATTCAGAATTGAGACTGGTCTATATGAGGCACAGTCAAGTCGGTCCTCCCCCTCTTACTAACCACAACAACCGAACCGAACTCCAAAAAGAGATCAGAGGGCGGCAGGAAAACCACTTTCTAGGTAAAAAAAAAAAAGGCCCTCCGGTACAGTTGATATCATTTTTTCACCTGGGCATTTACAAACCAAAACTGGAACACACTGGACCACATTGGGCAAATACTCACATATCTCCAGTACAGTCCAGGATCCTTTCATTGAAATAAAGAAAATAAAATATAAAATACAATTAAGAAATCAGATTTTTGGTGTCATTTTTATTTTGAGGATTCGAAATAAACAAAAAGGCAGTCCTCTTCAAATCTCAATAACAATACAATCCTCTTTTCTTTCCCCCCATATCTGGGCAAAAGTGGAATTGATCCCAGCCTACAATTATGAAAATTATACAGCAGCCTTTAGAAAAGGTAAGTAGTGTTATCTCGGCTTTGTTTTTGAAATTGGTGCTCGATATTTTGATGAATTAGTCCTTCATGTACTTACCATCTGTGAACGGTTTCCACGCTTTATTATCTCCCGGGTTGCAAAAAAACTAGCAGCAGTAGTGGAGTTTAGAGATGTAATCCACCTGCCGTGCACAGGGCCGCGTTGAAACGTGTGTCGCAGGCTATGATGCAAATCTTCGTTGACAGAAATGTTGAATTTAGTATTTATTAAAAACATTTTTACAGCACTGGAAAATGTCAAGAATGTTTGCGTCATGTTTGTCCTCCTACAGAAACCATAATAAAACTAAAAATATATCCCCCCCATACCATCCATTTCCATACATTTTTGAAAAAGGGGAGCACTAAAGAGCCGACCACTGCCCTGGACGTTTGAAACATCAATAACGCGCATCGTCAAATGCTCAAAACGTGGAATTTGTGCCGCTCGGACGTTCTGGATGCTCTGGACGCGCCACAAAGACACTGGACGCCCTGGCGTCCACAGACAATATGGATATTAACTTGATGCCTTGATGTGAACTCACCTTTAAGAATTCTCAGGATAGCCACCCTATCAAATTCTGTTGGGAAAACATATCACGTTTTTTCATAACACAAGGAATTGGTAACTGATAGGGAAAGTGTGGTTGCCAGGAGGCACACCATTACCATGTGTTTTGGGACTGTCCTGTTGCTCGGAAATATTGGACTGAGATCAATAAAGCACAGCAGTGTTTTTGACATTCCCACATGATTTAAAAACGGATTTATCTCCCATTTCTCATAAGCATGATCAAATATATGTTAGACAAAATTAATAAATCAGATTAAGACCATACAGTAAGTGCGCATTTTATCTAAACAGTAAATATGTGTGTAATAATGGAACATACGTAGTCAAAACTTAATGGTGCAACATTAATGAAACTACTATAATATCAAAAAAATACATTAAAAAGACACTGTAATTGTTATCAAAATCAGTATTGAGATTTTGGGTTTTTTTGTATCGTGACAACACTACCCTGTACTGCTTTTCTTGGGTTGAAAGGTGCTATTTGTCTACTATTTTAAAGAAAATAAGGAACTGTCTCTCACATGTCACTGTGCGGCAAAGGTTTGACCAAATCGCTGGGAAGCCCCGCCTCCATGATGTCGTTGAACAGCGTGTTGCCAATATTGACCGCCAGCTATATAATATACACAGAAATATAATGTGACACAGACATATGGATAATTAAGACAGAAGCAGTTCTAATCAGGGATTGCATGATTGGGTCAGGCCGTACCAGCAGCTCCGAGGTGCTGAGGAAATCCAGTGTGAGCGACTGGATCCTGGAATAGTGTACACCCAGCTCCCTGTGGATCCCCGAGCACTCAATGCACGTCAGGATACCCAGGTTAGTGGACAGCCACATGGGCTCTGCAGCACAGAAGAGCAGCAATGTCACACAGTGTGGCGGAAGAACACTCAGTTTTGTTTACATGAGTAAAAGTACAGAGCAAAAAATACTAAAGTAATAGTATGACATGACAAAATATACTTAATGGCCTTTATCAAACCCGGAAAGTCCCACTGAGATTTAGAATATCTTTTTCAGGGGAGGAGCCTATTGTACATGCTTTTAATGTTAGGGGAAACCGGAGCGCCCCAGAGGAAACCTATATGCAGACACAGGGAAAACATGCAAACTCCACAGAGAAAGGTCCCATAAGGGTTAAACCACTGCGCCATCATGCCACCCAGGATTTTTTCACATTAATTTGGTAGAACATGAGGATTAGATAAAGTGCAAAAACAAAAAAGTCACATTATCAAAATATTGATCACAAAATGATGATCAAAAAGTCCAGCTCCCCCTTCACGGATCTGAAGAGATACATTGTTACTGCCATCTTGAGGATGAAAGCTGCATGGCTCACTGCAATAAACGTTAGCCTACTTGCAGACCGTTTTAACGAGGCTCATTTCCAACTGTCCAGGTGTTATATTTTAGGATCAGACAAAAGTCCGTGCTGTTGAAAGCTTTGGGAGCTTGTCCAGTGCAGAGGGCTGTGGACGAGGAAGAGCAGATGGAAATGTCAGCAAAAGGTGTGTTGTGGCCAGCTTGCCGGTGTAGATCAAAATCACTGCCCAGAACTTCTGTCTTCTTCAAGCATATTGTTTTTTCGACTCTCCCAATGCATTGTGGTCTATATTGACCAGTCTAGTGACCATTGCTGGACACTACTTTTCATGGTGCATTGTTGGAAATTTTGAGTGCACTAGTTTTTCACCTGCTGGACATTTGGACAGCACTAAAAATGGCGTGAGCCCTAAATAATGCCCTGTGTCGGGAACAGAAACGCGTTAGCTGGTATTGCGTTATACACAAATAGAACAAAAAGACCAGAGGGTTCAAATGAAAAGAAAAACACAAAGATGACACGCTTGCCTTTGTACTGGAGGTCCCCTTTAACCCTTGCAGCCTTCATGACGCGTCCTTCACACGGTCGTTGAGAAACCTCACTATCAGGCCTCGTGGTTTTTCAGAAGTTGGTCTTGGTTTGCCCAGGGGCTGTGCTCTTTCGATTGTGATGGGAGAGACTTCAACTCCAGAGCCTACAAGGAGCTCTGAGTTAATCTTCTCAAAAAACTTTCAGTATCTTCTCCCTCCTCTCCCTCCGAGACCCCCACAAGCCGAAGGTTAGGTCTATGAGCTGGACTCCAAATCCAGGATCTTATTTTTCATATTATTGTTCTCTGTCTGCAGAGTCATTACCTTGACCTGCAGCGCCTCCATCGTGGCCCTCATAGTCTGCAGCTCGTCTGTATTGTCTGAAATGCGCTGTTCAGCTTCATCCGCTCCTGCCTTTTTTAGCTTCTTAGTGTTAGTGTAGAAAAAGATTCAGTTGTAGTCATCTGGACTCTGTTTTAGAAAAAACAAAAAGTTTCGACTCTCATCCAAGAGTCATTCTCAATCTGTGAAACAAGTCCGAGAACTCAGGTTTATATCCTACTCTGTGAAAGCTCTGCCCACAGGGCGGGACCCCTGATAATGGGCCCCTGGGGTCCTGGACTCGAGTGTCTTCTGTGCTGATAAAGTTAGTTTGAAAGAGGAGTTAAGGAGGCCATCTTTGTTAAAAAAGAGAATCCTTCCTTAAATCGTAATGGAGGTTTAAGATTCAACCTTCCAGCTGTTTATAATGGTCTGCTGAAACCCTGGAGACGCCTGAGGCATTCTGATGCTAATCAGGTACTTAGTGAGGAGGGAGCCAAAGTCAGGACACAATAGGCCCATCCCAGTTGGTTTCGATGGCCCATTATCAGGAGGTCCCGCCCTGTGGGCAGGGCTTTCACAGAGTAGGATATAAACCTGAGTTCACAGACTTGGTTCACAGATTGAGAATGACTCTTGGATGAGAGTCGAAACGTTTTATTTTTCTAAAACAGAGTCCAGATGACTACAACTGAATCTTTTTCTACAATCCTGGACGAATGAGGGATTACACCGACTTCTTTATGTTAGATTCGATTTGGTCGAATCGAGTTGCACAAAGCGCTATTTTAATTTCCACTCTTAGCCCCACCATGTCACGCTGCATTTAACTTTTAATTTCATGCATCATAATGGCCAGTGTAAGGTGGTCTCCCCCCCACCTTTGGACAAGTGCGAGTTTGGGGACCTGAGTTCGGGGACGGAGCTTTGTTTACCGCCGGTTAGCGGGCTGTCAGTAGCTGCATCAGGCATGTTAGCCATGTTAGCATCGTTAGCTTGTGAGGCAGGCTGTTTTTCACCGGAGCCGTGGACCGTCAGCTTTATTTGTTTCGTTCCGATAGCGCCACCGGGCTTGTGTCCTCCGCATTTGCTCATATCTTGCACCTCGTATTTTGGGATTTTGTGGGTAAAACGGTATTTTTCAAGAAAAAGAGCAAACATGCCACTACGCTGACGCTGATGCTGGAAGTCCCCAAGTTACTTTTTAAAATTAGTAATGTGTTTTTTTGGTTAGGTCTCATTTCCTCAACACAATCCCAGAGCCAGGTTTATTTCCCAGCCACAGAGTAGAGAGAACCACAGCAGTCAACACTGGTTTTGGTGTGTGGTGAGAATGTGCAACTAGTGACTCTTGTCCTCACGCCAAAGAGAAATAAACTTTCAGATGCACGTTTGGACAAACTCCTTCTCCTTTGTTATAACCACTATTTTGTATCTGAGGAGTAAATGTGGGGTAACAGCAATGTGGTGAGTTTGATTTAAATAAACTACAGGCCTAAAACAAGTGCGTTCTGTTGTGTAATTTGTTTTAGTAATTGTAGAAAAAGATTCAGTTGTAGTCATCTGGACTCCGTTTTAGAAAAATAAAACGTTTCAACTCTCATCCAAGAGTCATTCTCAATCTGTGAACCAAGTCTGAGAACTCAGGTTTATATCCTACTCTGTGAAAGCCCTGCCCACAGGGCGGGACCTCCTGATCATGGGCCATTGAAACTAACTGAGATGGGCCTATTGTACCCTGACTTTGGCTCCATCTTCCTCGAGTACCTGATTAGCTTCCGAATAACTCGGGGTTTCAGCAGACCATTATAAACAACTGGAAGGTTGAATCTTAAACCTCCATTACGATTTAAGGAAGGATTCTCTTTTTTAACAAAGATGGCCTCCTTAACTCCTCTTTTAAACCATCTTTTCTCCTGCTCAGAATCTCCACCTCACTGTCTTCAATAGAGTGGTTTGTGGCTTTGAGATGAAGATGCACAGCGCTCTGAACTCCTGAACTCGAGTGTCTTCTGTGTTGATAAAGCCTCTAGTGAAGTGGCTGTTTAGTCTCCCCTATGTGGCGCTCTTTACAACTTTCTTCACTGCATTGGATATTGGATAGAATACACTACATTGCTCTGTTTTTGTGTCGGCATCTTGTCTTTAGGGTGAACCAGTTTTTGTCTTAACGTGTTCCTGGTTTGAAATAAACAGGGACTTCGTGTTGTCTAAATATTCTTTGCAGTTTTTCCGACAGTCCATAGAGACATAGCTGTGCACTCTATTGTTTTTTCCACCCATGAACGTCACTTACTGTACTTGCAAGTCATGGAATCAGTGACAAGGGTTGAGAATGGTCTATAGTCGTTAGCATTAATCCGCAAAAAATGCAAGTAATGAATAATCAAGGGAGTGTCAGCTGGTCAAAGCAAGTCATTGTTGAGTGTAAAAAAAAAATCAGTTTTCTCATTTAGATAATAATTAGCATGTAAAACTGTCATCTGAACTAAAGGCTAGCTAGTCTAGTGACCACAGAACATCTCCTTTTACTTGTTACTGGTGAGGAGAGCAGCTGAATGAAATATATGTCCAAAGCAAGTTCCTATGTTTGTGAATTTCACTGGCAATTGTTCATTGACAATGGCAATAAACGTCTTCTGATTGTGATTCTGAAATTTGATGGAATAAAATTAAAATGAAATATACTTTTAATATGAAGATTGGCTTCACTATTTATTTGTAAGCGAAGGAGCTTTTGATTTGACAAAAGGCCGGGTAGCATTGGCTAGAAAAGTGACTGTGTATAGAGAATTTTGCGTCTATGAATGTTCTGTGCACAGCTAATGCTACATTTGACGTATGATTGTTTTCATGTGAAGATTATTTAGTTTGTCATTTTCATTTGTCCTAGTTTTACATTTTGTATGCCTAAACCGCAGCATTAGCATTATGACACAAACATGTCAGTTTATAAGCACACGAGTGCCCTTTGGTATCAAGTATTCACCTGTTTTGTAAAATCAGAGACATCCACCACAACTCACGGTTCACTGCCTGATCTTATAGTAAATATTCATTTTAGACTGACTTAGTGAAAACCCCGTAGTGATAGAATTAGACAGTGAGCACCGACACTGAGCGCCCACACAACAGCACTATGGATCTATAATAAGACCTGGATAAGACACTCCCTCTGTCTGTGACACTGAGTTGTGGCTGCTCCGCAGTACTGCAACATCAGGGCCCAGAAACAATACTCCCATCGAGCGTCATTAAATTTTTTCGGCTGACAGAAACAACAGCTTTACTTTTTAGTCCTGTTAATGTAGAGTAAAAAACACAGATACCTACTTTGAAATGTAGGCAAGTTAATTAAAAGTAAAAAGTATCCACAGTAAGTAAAGTACAGATACCTAAAAAAAATACTTTAGTACTTTTGCTTTTATACTTTACTTTCCACCACCACAGTATACAATAGGACTTTCAATAGTCATTCAGGTTTAATCCATGTCACTTTCTGACAATTGTACAAATACATAATTGTCAGAGTGAACACATTTAGTTCTGACTTGTTAATATTCTTACCTGGAGCTCCACAATCGGCGCAGGCATCGTTGCCGGGCATGTTTTTGAGTTCAGTAATGATGGAGCGGGATAACTCGTGTAGCCCACCTCCCTGGAGCTGTTCTCCGCCCAGAGCCGTGTTCAGAGCCTCTTCTTTACTGTTCTGCAGCACCCACATCCAGCTGCACACACAGACACACAAGAGGCCATGAGGTCTGGAAAATTTGACTTTCTTTTATGAAAGAACATTTGTTTTCAACAGATTCCTCACTAGCATTTCTTAATCTTTTTCTTTTAAAAAAAACATGTTTTCTACCATTTTCTTATTTGGATTTGCTGAATTTAGCAGTACAAATATTTTTTTCTCGATTTGAGGAGGAGCAAGAGATGAGTAAACACAGGAACTAAACAAAGACCTGCTGGCTGGAAGGAGGAGAAGACATAACTTTACAACAGGTTGCCCTCATATTGTGTGAAATGTAGCATGAAATGGCATCATTGAGAGCCGAGTTGAGAGCAGGGCATCGTATAAAGGAAGTTAAAGAAAGAGGAATGGGCTGAGCATGCGTCGGTGAGGCGAAGCAACATTTTTCAGACAATATGGATGAGTTACGGGGGCGGAGAGCCAAGGTGGTGGTATGAAGTCCATACCATGCAGGAACAATCTCAGACTTGTGGGGGTACCGGAAGAAGAGGAGGGAAACAACACTGAAAGTTTCCTTGAGAAAGTGATCATTTCAAGCTCTGGAGTTGCAGTCCCTCCCATCCCAATAGGCAAGGCAAGTTTATTTGTACAGCACAATGGAGTCCAGATCACGTAGCCACAATCTCAGATTTGTGGTGGTCTTGGAGGGAGAGGAGGGAGAAGATACTGAAAGTTTTTTTGAGAAGATTATCCCAGACCTCCTTGTAGGCTCTGGAGTTGAAGTCCCTCCCATCACAATCGAAAGAGCACATCGCCTGGGCAAACCAATCGTGTGGTGCCATGAAGGCTACAAAGGTTAAAGGAGACCCCCAGTACAAAGGCAAGTGTGTTAGAACATTGTTACAAAACAGTCAGCAATGCCTTTCGCGCCGTGGCCAGAGCCGCTGTGGGTTTTTCAGATCATGCCATGGTTCACCTGATCCCCACGTACAGACAAAGGCTGAAGCTCTACAAACCTGCAGTGAGGACCTCTAGAAGTGGACCAATGAGGCAGTGGAGGAGCTACGTGCGTGTTTGGACATTACAGACCGGGAGGTCTTCAGAGCTGCCACAGATAGTTTGGATGAGTACACAGACACTGTGACGTCATACATTTGATTCTGTGAGGACAGCGTCATACTAACACAAACCAAAGTCACTTTCAACAATGACAAACCCTGGTTCACTCCAAACTGAGGCAGTTAAGGCAGCAGAAGGAGGCAGCGCACAGGGCTGGAGACAGGGGGCGCAACAAAGATGCGAAGTATGGATTTAGCAAAGAGGTGTCGAGAGCTAAATCACAGTATAATACGCGTCTGAAGCAGCAGTTCTCTGACAATAACCCCGCCTCTGTGTGGAGGGGGCTCCGGCTTCTCATCAGAGCCCCCCATGCGGCAGATGACCGGAAACTGGCTGAGCAACTTAACAACTTCTACTCCAGGTTTGATGTGACCATCCCCTCCCCCACGGTGGTCACCTCTGCCAACCCAACCCCGGTCCCGGTGGTCCACCCCCACAACTCTCTCAGTTCAGGGACAGGATGTAAACAGACGGACCGGATGGTTTTCTCCCGCCACATTAAGACACTGCGTTCTTCACAGACATTTTGAACACCTCCCTGAAGTCATGCCATGTCCCAGCCTGCTTCAAGTCTGCCATCACTGTCCCTGTCCCCAAGAAGCCCCAGATCACTGGACTTAATGACTACAGGCCTGTGGCGCTGACCTGTGTAGTCATGAAGTCATTTGAACGCCTGGTCTTACCCCACCTCAAGTCCCTCCCATCCTCCCTGCTGGACCCCCTGCAGTTCGCCTACAGAGCCAACAGGTCTGTAGACGACACCATCAACCTGGCACTCCACTTCATCCTGCAGCATATGGACTCCCCGGGAACCTACGCCAGGATCCTGTTTGTGGACTTTAGCTCTGCGTTCAACACCATCCTCCCTGCTCTGCTCCAGGACAAGCTCTCCCAGCAAAGGGAGAAGAGCAGAGGAGAAAGTACACAGCCCTGTGGAATGTCCTGTGCTGATAGTCCGAGTGTCTGAGACATTCTTCCCCAGCCGCACGCACTGCCTCCGATCAGTCAGGAAGTCAGTGTTCCACCTGCAGGTGGAGTCGGGCAATGGGGAATGCTCCACCAGGGGGCGATATTACCTTCTATACAGATATTATAGACCACTCTGTGGGAACCCTAATCTGTGGCGGCGATTTGAATTTTTGTATCCAACCTACATTGATCTGGGGGAAGAATAAATAACAAATTCCATAAATAGATGAAGAATTTAAGACTGATTGACATCTGGGGGGAAATGAACCCTAGGGCACACCAATATACAATTTTTTCTAATCCACGTGTAATCTATTCCAGAATAGAATATTTATTCATCTTCAATAAAGACGGATCTAAGACCTAAGTGATCATGCTATGCTCCTATCTACATCTCTGTAGACTTGGAGGAAAGACTGAAAAACACACTTTGGAGGTTCAATGCCAGCCTGCTTAACGATCCTTTAAGGAAAAAATGTCCAACAACATTAAAACTTATCTTGAGGAAAACGATACTGGGAAACTATCCCGCCCATACTTTGGGATTCTTCTAAAGCAGTTCTGAGAAGAGAAAAAATGGTAGCCATAGCGTCGGAAAAAAGAAAAAAAGGGGGGAAAAAAGAAAGAAAAAAAAAAGGGAGAAAAAGCTAAATGGTAAGCAAGAAAAACATAAATTGCTGATCATTCCAAGAAGGAGAGTCCTCAAATGCTACAGGAAATTTAAAAGATAAGAGGAGAAATTAATGATCTGACCTCACAGGAAACAGTTTAGAAAATGCTATTTATTATCTTGGAAACTTAGAACGTTTCTAAGGTAAGTTGAAAGAACAATTGTTAAAATACGGAACAAATAAAACAAAGCCGTAATAATTAGTCTGGACGATGAGAAGCCTTTTGATTGGAGCTTTTTATGATGGTGAAACATCGAAAATTAAAATCAATGGTCATCTGACAGATGCACTGACTCTGGAAAGAGGGGTGAGGCAGGGCTCCCCCCGCTTGCTTTGTATTTGGAACTATTGGCCCAATTTATAAGCCGGCGAAGTATGGATTTAGCAGGGAGGTGTTTTTTCATCCAAAACAATTCACGGTGTTTCAATCGATGGAATGGAACATAAAATTGCCTGCTACGCAGATGTGGTGTTCAATCAATCCATCAAATTTTATTTAAAGAGCACAATTAGTTCAAAATGCAATTCAAAGTTCTTTACAATGCTAAAAACACAATACAGTGCATGCCACATTAAAAACATAAAAACACATTAACATGGTAACATTTAAAATATTAAAAAACAGATTCAAGTGTTTTAGTCATAGGTGCAAAACAAAACAGTCTTTAGATTAGATTTAAAAACAGCTAGGGTGGGGGCCTGTCTCACAACCTCGGGAAGGCTATTCCAGACCTTTGCCCCATAGAACTGGAACGCAGATTCCCAGTGTTTGGTCTTGGCTCCAGGCACTAGCAGGAGGTCAGTCCCTGAGGTCCACAGAGGTGGGCTCGTATGGTACTAACATGTCCGAGATGTACTTTGGTGCTAGGCCATGGAGAGACTTGTATACAAGCAGAGCTGCTTTAAAGTCTATTCTCTGAGCCACAGGGGGCAGTGCAGAGACCTGAGCACACGGACTAAATGTGATCGTACTTCCTGGTTCTAGTCAGGACCCGAAGCAGCAGCGTTCTGGATGTACTGCAGCTGTTTTACAGCTCGTTTGGAGAGGCCAGTGAGCAGGCCGTTACAGTAGTCTAATCTACTAGAGACAAACGCATGGATAAGTCTCTCCAAGTCTGGTTTAGACACATATACTTTTGTGAGGTCCTGCAATGCCAAGATCTTTATGTCTCCAGGGCTCTGGGACGAGCAGGTCGATCACAGCTGACCCTTCTCACCCTGGACATGGTCTGTTTGAACCACTCCCTCAGGCAGGCTAACGGTCCATCCGGACCAGAACCTCCCGCCACAAGAATAGTTTCTTTCCCTCTGCCGCTGGACTCATGAACACTTCAAAACACATGTCACTTAACTGCAACTATTCATCACTTTCTCGCACTAAAACTGTAAATTTAACTTTAACTCTGTGTACATAGTAATGCCTATTTATATTTTATACTATATAGTCATTTTAAATTGTTTCTTAATGCATGCCCTTTGGATTGAATATATGTTGTTTTTATTATTGCTCGGTGTTTTGTGTTGCACCTTAACGCTGAGACAAGTTCCTATGTTTGTAAATTTTGTTCATTGACAATGGCAATAAACCCTTTCTGATTCTGAACAGGGATGGACTTTGTCCAGCTTCTTCTTCTCTCTCTATGATGCTGCTGCTCCAGCAGACCACCCCGTACAGGAGGCTGATGCCACCACCGAGTCGTAGAAGGTCCTCAGGAGTGGCCCTGTCACTCCAAAGGACCGGAGTCTCCTCAGGAGGTAGAGCCGACTCTGGCTACCAGGCTCTCACAAACTGGGCTCTCATATACTGGGCTCGGTTTGTGAGGTAGTCCAGGATCCACTCCGCAGGTCGTGGTCCACACCAGACCGTCCTCCAGCTTGTCCCTCAGGACGGCGGCTGGATGGTGTTGAAGGCACTGGAGAGATAACAAAAATAGGATCCTCCACCAGCGCTGCCAGGTTTCTCCAGGTGAGAGAGAGCGCGGTGCAGCAGGGAATGTATTCGACCTTCGACACACTCTGATGCCAGGCCGATATGCAAACTGCAGCGGGTCCATGGCTGAGCTCACGGTGGAGCGAAGGTGGTCCAGGACCAGCCGCTCCAGTGTCTTCATCAGATGGGACGTGAGAGCCACTGCCCTGAAGCTGTTGAGGTCTTTGTCGCGTGGTGTATTGTGCACTGGTACCACACAAGAGGTCTTCCAGACTTGCGGTACCGCCCTCAGCTTCAGGCTCATGTTGAAGACATGCTCCATAACTCACAAAGTTCATCTGCGCAGAACTTGAGGAGCCTGATGTCGTCTGGTCTGATTTGTCTAATATATTGGGTCAATGGTGCCAAGTACAAAGAGAACAAAAGGGGGGACCAAGCACAAACCTGCCTTACCCCTTTCTCTAAAGTTTGTGAGTCTATAAAGTGATTATTTCAATTATTGATGTTGATGTTTTTAATTAAAATCATACATTTTAAATTTGGTAAGCACTTTTAAATAAGGCCAGCTAACAGAATCAAAAGTGTTTTCAGCGTCCAGACTTATTTCGACTTTGTTTTGTTGTTTTGTCTATGGTTCAGTATGTGTAAAGATAGTCTTACTGTTTGTTATCTTGTTTGTCGTTAGTTTATTTAGTTTGGCTTCTTTCACACTCTGAGGATATGAGCTTTTTTAAGTGCCCAGTTAAAAGTTGATAAAAGCAGAGGAGTAAGTGTGTCTTTTAGAGCTTTAAACCACTCTGAGCTGAACCCATCACTCCACGGAGCTGTATTGTTTTCTCATCTTTTAATTGCACTTTGAATTTCAGTAGCTGTTATTTCAGCACCTAATTTAGTTTTTTCGCTCTTTGGTCATGGCAGGTATATTGAGAGTATCCAGAAAATATTGTATTTCCTCTTTGTTTCCTGATATTTTAGTGAAAAGTGTATTTGGCCTTGTTGTTGATTACATTATTCTGCCTAATCTCATATTTTAGAAATGGTTCTGCTTGTTGTTTTCCAAGCTTCTAAGCTAATAATGTTGAGAATTATATATATATATATTATTATATATTATTATATATATAATCTTTTTTTGGTGAAGATTTGAACTATTTCCTATTTCACAATTGTTGTTTTCCTCTACATAAGTCTCAATGTCATTTGACCGCTTTGTTAAAAGCTCGTTATGATGACACCCTTAGACTTATTCAAACTGTTTTAACAACTTTTGACCCAACATGTGTTCTGATGATGTGTCAGTTTGTTGACAGGTAGGAAGTAGAACTAGATTTTGGAAATCAGCTTATTTTGATACAAAATGGCTGCCTTCACATTGAAGATAGGTCATGGTCCAAAGAGACTTTTCTGCTCAAGGTCAATTCAGGTAACAAATTTCATTGGATTACGACAACCACATTTTTTCCCTTCCCATTTACTTTTCTGAGCCATGGCCATGCAAATGTAGGTGAAGATAGGGCGTGGCCTTAATTGTTTTTTCTTTTTTGATTCAGAATCACATTAAGAGCCATTTTTAAAGATAGACGTTTAATTCACATATCATTATGTCCAGCTCATCAAAATTCACAAACGCCTCATGATGTCTGTCCCGATACCAGGAAAAATGCTGCATCATTAAGAGCTTGTTATGACCACACCAGACTTATGCAATTTATTTGCCCAACTTTTGACCCCACATTTGTCCTGATGATGCTGCCTCAGTTTGGTGACCATCGTAAAAAAATGTCCGACGCCCTGTTTAGTATGCTCCGCGTATTTGCAGTTTCATTTGTCTATGATGAAAAAATAGGCCCTGCCCCCTCCTTTGCTGCAATATATTTGGATTTTCAAGATTGGAACATTGTATTCAATTATTCAGCAAAGATGATGCAATGAAAGAAACCCAATTAAAAATGTGAACATTGAAACGCCACTCTCGCAAGACGGTGCAAGATTCAACATGGCAGCGCGCTGCTGCTAGGAAAAAAAAAATCTAACTTTCTCTCGACTTTTTCTGTTCATTTTTCCCTTCATCCCAACCTTTACCTATTTTTCCATCTTTCCGGAATTTTTTTCTTTTCTTTGACACAACATCACCCGATCAAGACCTGGATTACTCAGATTTGGACCACCTGGAGGATTACATGGGCCAACACTACAATAGACTCTGTACAATGGGCTGACCATGCAAAGCAAAAAAACCGCGCACTTCAAACTCAACCACCACAACTGATTCATCTTCATCGTCACCACCATCAACTCCTCTAAAAACAAACTGCTGTTCAGACATACTGTTGGAAATTAACGAGTGCTTATCCAACGTAGATGCCAGACTTTCACTCATCGAAGTACTCCACAAAGAATTCCAAAACCTTCGCCATAGCCTGGAATACAGTCAACAAGTTGATTCACTCGCACTCGACAACAAATCAATAAAGAGCTCCATGGACACAATCACCGCCAAACTCTCCACCGTAACCACTAAGAAACCATCCTGGGTCTACAGTCACACAGTATGAGAGACAATTGAATCATCCACCGACAGTAGATAAACTATACATTGATGGACAGTTATTCAGCGACAAAGACACCACCAAATGATGATATACATTACACCTTTGCTCTCTCTCTCTGATATACATTACACCTTTGCTCTCTCTCTCTTGATATACATTTATCATTACTTTGCTCTCTCTCTTGATATACATTCACCTTTGCTCTCTCTCTCTGATATACATTACACTTTGCTCTCTCTCTCTGATATACATTACACCTTTGCTCTCTCTCTTGATATATTACACCTTTGCTCTCTCTCTCTTTGATATACATTTACACCTTTGCTCTCTCTCTCTCTTGATCATTACACCTTTGCTGCTCTCTCTCTCTCTGATATACATTACACCTTTGCTCTCTCTCTCTCTGATATACATTACTTATATACATTACACCTTTGCTCTCTCTCTCTTGATATACATTAACCTTTGCTCTCTCTCTCTCTTGATATACATTCACCTTTGCTCTCTCTCTCTTGATATACATTACACTCTCTCTCTCTGCTCTCTCTCTCTTGATATACATTACATTTGCTCTCTCTCTTCTTTACTCTCTCTCTCTTCTTGATATACATTACACCTTTGCTCTCTCTCTCTCTGATATACATTTGATATACATTTACACTTTTGCTCTCTCTCTCTTGATATACATTACACCTTTGCTCTCTCTCTCTTGATATACATTACACCTTTGCTCTCTCTCTTGATTATACATTATACTTTGCTCTCTCTCTCTTGATATACATTACACCTTTGCTCTCTCTCTCTTGATATACATTACACCTTTGCTCTCTCTCTCTCTTGATATACTTTATATACATTACCTTACTTTGCTCTCTCTCTTGATATACATTACACCTTTGCTCTCTCTCTTGATATACTTACTCTCTTCTCTCTCTCTTGATATACATTACACCTTTGCTCTCTCTCTCTTGATATACATTACACCTTTGCTCTCTCTCTCTTTGATATACATTACACCTTTTGCTCTCTCTCTCTTGATATACATTACACCTTTACCTTTGCTCTCTCTCTCTCTTTGATATACATTACACCTTTGCTCTCTCTCTCTCTGATATATACATTACACTTTTGCTTACTTTGCTCTCTCTCTCTTGATATACATTACACCTTTGCTCTCTCTTCTCTTGATATACATTACACCTTTGCTCTCTCTCTCTTGATACATTACATTACACTTTGCTCTGAATACATTACACTTTGCTCTCTCTCTCTTGATATACATTACACCTTTGCTCTCTCTCTCTTTGATATACATTACACCTTTGCTCTCTCTCTCTCTGATATACACATTACACCTTTGCTCTCTCTCTCTTGATATACATTACACCTTTTGCTCTCTCTCTCTTGATATACATTACACCTTTGCTCTCTCTCTCTTGATATACATTACACCTTTGCTCTCTCTCTCTCTGATATACATTATTACACCTTTGCTCTCTCTCTCTTGATATACATTACACCTTTGCTCTCTCTCTCTTTGATATACATTACACCTTTGCTCTCTCTCTCTCTTGATATACATTACACCTTTGCTCTCTCTCTCTTGATATATACATTACACCTTTGCTCTCTCTCTCTCTCTGATATATATACATTACACCTTTGCTCTCTCTCTCTCTATATACATTACACCTTTGCTCTCTCTCTCTGATATACATTACACCTTTGCTCTTCTCTCTCTAAACCTTCAAACCACCTCTCACAATCAACCCACCTCTCAAACACTTTAAAAACTAAACATTTTAACCACTGTTTTTCCTCCTACTATAACTCAAAACAAAGGAGTGTGCATCTTAATAAACAATACAATTAAATTTAGCCACCATAAAAACCATTTCAGATCCTGAAGGCCGTTTCATGATCATTAACATGTCAATAAACAATATTCAAATTGGCAACATCTATGGTCCAAACTCTGATGACCCCTCCTTTTTTTTCAAACTTCTTCTCCTCTCAGACCTTTCCAACTCCCCTATAATTACAAGGGGAGATTTTAACACTGTTATCACTCCATCACTAGACCGGTCAAAACATACAAACAAATTCTGTCAATCCTCCAAAACAATGAAACAGTTTATGAGTGATTTTGGCCTTGGCGTTGGTTGGAGGCAACAACATTCACTTGACAGAGTAGGCAAGGCAAGGCAAGTTTATTTGTAGAGCACAATTCGTACACAAGGCAATTCAAAGTGCTTCACACAACAGGAAAAAAATGCATTAAAATCACAAAGACATGGCAGAAATCACAAAATCTTAATTTAAAAGTGCAATTTTCAATAATAGTTTCAAGAAATAAAAGAGAAGAGTGCAAAGAAAAGCATTTCAGTCATATGCACAGCCAAACAAAACAGTTTTTTAGCTTAGATTTGAACATTTGCCAGAGTAGAACCTGTCTCACATCCTCAGGAAGACTGTTCCAGATTTTAGCTGCATAAAACTGAAACGCACATTCCCCATGTTTAGTCCCGACTCTGGGCACCAGCAGGAGGCCGGTCCCTGAGGTCCTCAGAGTCCGAGATGGTTCATATGGCACTAACATGTCCGAGATGTACTTAGGTGCTAGGCCATGGAGAGACTTGTGTACAATCAGAGCTGCTTTGAAGTCTCTTCTCTGAGCCACAGGGGGCAGTGCAGAGACCTGAGCACAGGACTAATGTGATCGTACTTCCTGGTTCTAGTCAGGACCCGAGCAGCAGCGTTCTGGATGTACTGCAGCTGTTTTTCATATACTTTTTACTCCAATGTCCACCAAACCTACTCCCGTATTGATTTTACGGGAGTACACTTACATAGGCATCAAGATTTCCTCCAGGCTGTCAGAATTGATAACACTCAACTTCACACCACTGCTCAAGACAATAGAAGAAGACTTACTTTGATGGCTCAACCTTCCCCTCTCCATAATTGGCAGGAAAGCAGCAATAAAGGTAACAATTTTACCAAAAAATAAACTATTTATACTCAATTATCCCAACCCACCCCACACTCACCTGGTTCAAATCACTAGACTCCATTATCACTCACTTCTATTAGAAAAATAAAACACCAATTAAACCGATCACTCAGTACATTACAAAAGAACAAAGCTCAACCAAAAGTTATACATTTTTAATACATTCACAAATGGACCCGCCCCACCAATCTGATATTACATGGCTAGAAATAGAACAATCATTATGCAAAGAACTAAATATAACTGACATCCCATTTCTCACCAAATCAATGAAACTACATACATGATTTAATGCTATAACCATAGCCTCTACTCTGATCCTGGTGGAAAATTTCACCAAATCACCAAATTCCACACTTGCCCCATCTAACTTCACCCCACTTTGGAACAACCCTGACTTCTTAAGCCAATAAAAACACTACATTTTCCCACATGGGCTGAAAAAGGGTATCACCCACATTAAAACATATTTTTTAAAAACAACATATTATCAAAATTTTCACACACTTGCCAGGAGTTTGGCATCAGGAGCAATCATTTCTTAAAATACCTACTTATCGGAAAAAACAAATGTCAGTACCGACAAACTTAGAACTCCTGCCTGCAATATCAGACTTGATTCATTTCTCTTCTCCAAAAGAAACTTCTCTCTAAAATATACAAAAAATAATTCCAAAGCCAATCTCAGACCATATGCCTACCAACAATAAAATGGGAAAATGACCTTTCAATAACTCCTGATGCCAACTTCTGGACCCAAATCTGTAAAAATATTTATCTTATGTCCAAAAATGACAACTTACAAATGAATACAAAACGAAACACTTCACAGAACACATGACACGGGGAACAGATTAGCTCAAATGGGTTTCACATCAAGATTGGCACACATTGCACTCAGAAAAGTATAGACATATATATCCATGCACCTGGCACTGCACTCCAGTCCAAACACTTTTGGGAAGAGGTCACACAGTGGACTATCCAAATAGTGGGCTGCCACATCCCATTATCCCCCTCTCTCTTCCTGCTAGGGGATCTCACAATAATGACTGAAAAAACCATAAACTTCAAAACACTCCTCACAGCCTCTAACCATCGCCAAGGATACTATCCTCATGAACTGGACAACCCACAGTAGCATACACATTAAACCACTGGAAAAATCTTATCACCGACTTCATTACATCGAAATATACACCTCCCTGTAATCACTCATCTGGGAACCGATCTCCCCCCACCCAACGCTCTCTGACCTATTACAACTCTGATTCCCTTCTCTTCTTCCTCTATCTTCCACTCTTCACACATTTCAGTTGTCTACAAACTTTATGTATTTGTCTGTGAGCCAACTCCTACACAACCACACAAACCACCACCCTGCCACACAACCAACCACCCTGCCACACAAACACCACCTGCCACACAAACACCACCCTGCCACACAAACATGTTTATTAACACATACATGTATTTTTGTTTTATCATCATTATCATTGCTGCGGTTGTTTGTATGATTATCACTGTTATCATTTGTATCACTACTATCGCTCGTCACAACCGTCGTCCTGAAAATTACTAACACCCCCATCGTTTCCTGTGTTTTGAATGCACCCACAGTGTAGTAAGGGACATGTACACACACCCAAGAGGTGGTTTCTTTGGGACAGCATCTCTGTCCCAAGTGGAGACGCTTGTAAAATGTCCTTTCTTTTAATGCACCTTAGACACTAAACATGATACAGAAAAAAAATAAAAGTAGTAATATAGAAGGGGCAGAAATGATGGCGGGGGGAGATTATCAGACACGTATATGTACTGTATGTATATGTATATTATGTGTATATCTTTAAAGATGCTATGAAAATGGGAAGTGGTATATATAATGACTGCATATTTCAAAAAGATTGACTATATCTACATGTACAACAATATGTAATTATGATATAACACATTTTATTACTCTGTTTGAATGCATACACACACACACACTCACGCAAACACAAACACACACAATCACCCCGCTCTGAAGTTTCTAGACTGTTGTCCCTCTATTTGTCTAATGTGTGTATTTTGTCTGTCTTTTGCTGTTTTGTTCTTGTTGTCCTCATTATTGTTACTGTTTTGTATTTGTAAATAAAATAAAATAAATCAAAATGATAATGCTCAATCAGAGATGGGATTTGCACATTTTTGATGAAAACTATAGAGGAGATGTCACAAGGTTATGATGTGTGGCTTTTTAATGATCAGTTTATGGCGGGGTCATAATATCATTTTTTACATGTCCTGACATGACCTATTTTTTATGCCAAGTTTAATTTGTCTATGTTGACATTTTACGGTCAGAGCTCCCATTGCTGCCATGTAAATCCATTTTTGAGAGGGCGCTATTGAGCTGTCTTTTAATATTTTTTCTTGAGGTCTAATTTATGATACCATTTACTCGCATGTCCTACTCGGGCCCCAAATAGGGAATAAATACCGCCAATTCTGAGGCTCTAAATGTGTCTTTGATCCTTAAACTGTGACATGTGTAAAAGACTTACATC